>CP129448.1:45805000-45902500 GCA_030445155.1 Quercus variabilis | reverse complement strand
AACCACCATACCATTGTTCATTGACCACCACACCGTCGTTCACCAACCACTGGCAACAAACCAAAAAACCACCAACCACTGCAACCCATTGCCAACAAATCACAACCCACCGATTTACAACCTAACCACCAAAACTCAACCCTACCGCCAATCTATAGTCACCCAAATAGCCACCCAAAATCGATCCACAACCATAACCACCAAAAACTAATCTACAGCCACAACTAGAGACACCCGAGAGAGAGAGAGAGAGAGAGAGAGAGAGAGAGAGAGAGAGAGAGAGAGAGAGAGAGAGAGAGAGAGAGAGAGAGAGAGAGAGAGAATAAAATAAGTGATTTTAAATTTAGCACTAAAATACAATAATTTCTATAAGTACAAACTTACTGTAGTAAATTACTAATTTTTCAGCAAAACTAACCTGAGTGTTATGGCATTTTGGTGCTTGGGTTGGTAAAAATATCTTTTTGAGTGTTTTAACAACTCCAATACTAATGCTCTTATGTGGTTTGGGCAAGACTGCACTTGCACTAAATGATGAGGTCTTTTGGGAAGGTGACTATTAAGTATAGTATTGGAAAATGTAAATTGAAAAGGTGAAGTAAGATTCTAATAGAAGCTAATAATAAAACTTAAAAAAGTTGTGGGCTTGTGATGATGTGTTGAGGGAGGAGAGATGGAGAAATTAAGACTTAGAAAAAGAAGAAGATAAAAAGTAGGAAAGAAAATTTGAATAAAACAAAGTACACATCAGAGGCAGCTCTTACAAAAGTTTTTTAGAGCAGCTAAAATGTGGTTTAGGCAAGACTTGAACTTACTTTCAAGTGGTGGCGAATTTGCATGTCCGAAGCCCAAAGTATTGGGCCACGTACATTCTCTTAATGAGGAATGAAAAATTATATTAAATTCATTAAAAATTTAAATGACATGTTACCATTTGACCTCGGTTTGGTCCAACCTCAAAAACCTTGAATATTTCCCTTTTTCGGTTCTGTACGCTATTCAAATTTCAAAACCATGGTAGCTATATCCAAATCTTTCCATATCAAATGACTTGAACAATTCCTTCTTCAAATGACTAATTAACTTAGCACCTTGTCATACCACGAACATATTGTCTACATATGATAGAAGACTAATGATTTATCGACATTTAATCTTCTAATATAGATCCAATGATCCACCTTTGTCCTTGTGTACTAGTGACAAAGCATGAATGAGTAAACTTATTTATTTATTTATTTTTATTATCATCACCTTGAAGCATGTTTCAAACCATACAGTCATCTTTAAGCTTGAAATTTTAGTCACATAAGTTTGGAATATTATGTAGAAATTCTACAAAAAACTTGGACAAAAAAAATGCTGTTGGATACAAAGTTTTACTTCGCAATGTTTGATTTGATGATTTGGCCACTCTTTAATTAGCTATGGGACTTGATGTGGGATTCAAAACCCACTTAATATTAAAATTTGCTTCATTCAACTTTTCTGTGAATGAGAGAGAGGTAATGAGTTGAAGGAGAGGTGTTTAGTGGGCTGAGTTAGAGCTCAAAGGTTTTTTAACACAACAAAATCATATTTGGAAAGTGTTAGAGGATCTACTGCACTAAAAGCTAGTTGAATGTAGCCAAAAAAATGAGAAGTACATACCTATACGTATACACACAAGAAATCCTTTTAATTAAGCCGCCCACCTAAATAATGTGATGAATAATGATAAGGAGAAAAATCACCCTCATCCAAAAGAAGAGAAAGCTAGCTTCACCCATCAAGCCAGCATTGTCCATGTGATGAACCACTACAGCATACATTAAATGAGTTCCCTATAAATGACATGAGTAAAGGTTAATGCACCAGATAGGCAAAAGCGTAACTGACGGATCAACGGGCAAAAGACTATTGAAGTCTATAATGCCTTCGCATTCATTACTGATGAGTGTTAAGATCGTCCATCTCTCGACAGACAAATTAAATGCTATTCAATGTAAGGCATAATGTACAGGCATTCACAGAATAAAAGCTAGTCATTAATACTAATAGCTTTATATATCATGAATGTAGATATTCATTTAGACAATGAAGACAAGGGCTATAAAAACCCACACAAACCAAAGGCAAAGGGACACACAACTCTCACCCCAAAAACGATTCTCAAGTTGAATTCTTTTGCAATATACTTCAATTGAATCCCATTCTAATTTAATCATCAAAGGGTGTTTGGCAAACACCACACAGGTGTGTCCATATTTCTCTATTTCATATCTTATTGTAGGTTCATCTTTGGATGAATCCAATGCCTTCATTCATCCATATTGACAAGGAGAGAAGAATAGCACCAACAGGTTTGTCTTTGGACAAAGCCAACACCTTCGTCCATCTATATTGATAAGAAGTTCATATTGATGATTTTTTGCATCATTAGTTTGGCATAGTCTGTGGGAAGCATTTGTAAAGCCATATAGTTTCCCTTTCTTTACAAAAGAATTCCTCTTGATACTAGATGGATTCCACTTAAGCAACGTAGCAAATTCAAGCATTGACAATAAGTATTGATGAACTGACATGACAAAATTCAAAGCTAAGGAATATCATCGAAGCCCAAAGTGATAAGAGAAATGAAGAAAGGCATAAGAATAACAATGGTGATCATAGGAGGACAAGAGCTTCAAAAGAAAATTGAAAATTCATCTAGGATGAAAAGTAAACTCTGTAGCATGAAGAGAGAGATGGACGAACTTAGGAGTGCCATGAAAGGAAAAGCCATGGAAAACCTGGATGGGATGATTTGGGGAACAGATTCACCACTCACCATTAAGGTGTTGAATCATCCTTTTCCACCAAAGTTTCACCTCCCTCAACTCGAGTCATATGACAATTTAACGGATCCTTTGGACCACATTGAGTCCTTTGAAACTCTAATGCATTTGCAGATGACTTCAAATCAAGTAATGTGTAAAACCTTTCCAACTACACTAAAGGGTGTAGCTAGAGTCTGGTTTAGCAAAGTACCTCCAGGTATTGTTGCAAACTTTGAACAACTCAGCAGGAGTTTTGTTAGTCATTTCATTGGAGGACAGCAACACAAGAAGCCAACTGGACATCTTCTCAACATTCATTATAAGGAAGGAGAAACTTTGAGGCAGTATGTAACCTGCTTTAATAAGGAGCTATTGCAAGTTGATGAGGCAGAAAACCAAGTTGTATTGACCACGTTCCAAGCTAGATTGTTGGCTAGAGACTTTTATTTCTCCATAACCAAAACCCCACCCAAGACAGTGACAGAGTTGCTTCACAAGGCATATAAGTATATGAATGTAGAGGATGTGTGTGCGTCCAAAGGAATGGTTGGCAAAAGAAGGAAAGGAGACGAACACATATCACCATCCAGTAGAAGGAAAAAAATCAAAATATTCGGCATGGGAAACCTCATATGTTCCTCACGACAAGGAACATGTCACCTCATCCATGAAATGTTGAGAATTGAAAAAGGTATTACTAGTAAGGCCCCAGAAAAATGTTTTTTAATTCATATCCCTTCCAACGATTAACTTTGTTTTTATTAAAGTTGTATTCCACTAAAGTCATTTTATCTTAAAAAAAGTGAAGTTTTCAGAGAGATGAAGTAATTTTCCATAAGAATACTTAACTTATAGAAAATATTGATAAAATACAGTTTGCTTCTACATGTGTGTGTGTGTGTGTGTGTGTGTGTGTGTGTGTGTGTGCATGCGTGTATAGAAAATTTAAAAATATACATTGTTAATACACGATATTTCATAGAAATTATCATCGTCAATGCATGATAAATTGTTAATACATGATACAAATACATGATACTTCGTTGTTAATACATGATACAAATTATATCATTAACACATGATACATCTTTGCTAATACACGATGCAAATGGTCATTGTTAATACATAATACAAATTATCATTGTTAATACACGATGAATCGTTTATACATGATACAAATTCTCATCGTTAATACATGATACAAATTATCATCGCCAGTACACGATGAATCGTTAATACATAATACAAATTGTCATCATTAATACACGATACAAATAATCATTGTTAATACACAATGAATCGTTAATACACGGTACAAATTATCATCGTCAATACATGATAAATCGTTAATGCATGATATAAATACATGATATATATGTTTGTTAATATACAATACATCATTAGTACATGATACAAATTATATCATTTATACATGATTTATCTTTGTTAATACACGATAAATCGCTAATACACAATATAAATTGTCATCGTCAATACACGACAAATCATTTATACACGATACAAATTATTATCGTTAATACGCAATACAAATTGTTATCGTTAATACACGACGAATTGTTTATACACAATACAAATTATCATCGTTAGTACACGATATAAATTATCATCATCAATACACGATGAGTTGTTAATACACAATACAAATTATCATCGTTAATACATTATACAAATTATCATTGTCAATACATGATGAATCGTTAATACACGATACAAATTGTCATCATTAATATACGATACAAATTATTATCATTAATACACGATGAATCGTGAATATATGGTATAAATTATTATCGTCAATACACGATAAATCATTAATTCGCGAAACAAATACATGATACATCTTCATTAATACACAATACATCATTAACAAATGATACAAATTATATCATTGATACTTGATACATGATACATCTTTGTTAATACACGATACAAATTGTCATCATAAGTACAAGACGAATCATTTATACACGATACAAATTATCATTGTTAATACATGATACAAATTAGGCGAAAAACCCAATTTCATCCCTGCATTTTCACATGATTCCCACATTGGTCCCTAACTTTTATTTCACTACTTTTAGTCCCTATCTTGAAAAATGCATCCCATTTTTGTTCCTACCATTACATCAGAGACGAAAAATGCACATGTGGCAAACGGAGTGCACTGTTGGCACACTAAAAGCTGATGTGGCCATTAAAATAATAATAAAAAATGTTATTTGGCATTAAAAAATGCCACGTCAACATTTAAATTTAAAAAATTAATTTATTAATTTTAACTAAATAAAAAAAAAAATCAAAATCAAAATAAATCACAATCCCAGAAACATAAACACAAACCCAGCAACAGATCAACCAAACCAAACACAAACCCAAACATCAGTAAGAATACAAACACAAACCCAGTAATCTGTCTTCAGAAAACCTGCAATCCATCTTTAGATAACCCAAAAAACCCAAATCCGACCCTCCTTCTTCTCGCGCAGAGCCTCATCCCTCTGCCTCCCCCACCCGTCGTGCTTCTTGATCACCTCGTGAGCCAACACCTTCAGCTTGTTGAACGATACCTGCAACTCCGATTTCGTACTCTCCACTGCCTTGCGCACTTGCCTCTCCTGATCGAACTCGGCGAGAAGCTCCCGAAACCTCTCCACCGATACATCCTCTGCGCTCGGGCTCTTTATTAAAATTGGCACTAGATCGTCTCCCTCCTCCATGTCGCTGAGCACCACATCGACTTCTTCGTCTCCTCCACCACTCACCATTTCACTCTTGCCGATCGATCATGCAAACCTCCATTTATCAAGCCCTAGAATTGAGAGAGAAGAGAATGAAATATGGGTTTCTCATTGAATGGGGCTTACTGGGCTTTTGAGATTTGATTTTGATGAGGGTTTGATCACTTTGATGGATTTTTGGGGTTTGATTTTGGTCTATGAGTTCCTCTTTATTTATTTATTTTTTTGTAATGAATTTATTGGTTTCTCATTGAATGGGGTTTAATGGATTTTTGGAATTTGATTTTGATGAGGGTTGAATTCGTGTGAAGAATTTGAGTGGGTTGGAGAAATTGTGCAATCTGTGGAGTTTGGCAGAAGTTTTGGCAGATGTTTGGAAGAGATTTTGTGGCAGTGGCGGTGGTTTTTGTGCAATCTGTGGCTTTTGGTTTTCAATTTTGAGATGTTAAGTCTGGGTTGGTGTTCTTGTTCAAAATACTTTTAGATCTTAATTCATGTGAATTTTGATTTTTATTTCTGTTTTAATTTTTTTATTTAGTTAAAATTAATAAATTAATTTTTCAAATTTAAATTCTGACGTGGCATTTTTTAATGCCAAATAACATTTATTATTATTATTTTAATAGCCACGTCAACTTTTAGTGTGCCAACAATGCACTTCGTTTGCCATGTGTGTATTTTCCGTCTTTGATGGAACGGCAGGGACAAAAACAAGACGCATTTTTCAGGATAGGGATTAAAAGCGGTGAAAATAAAAGTTAGAGATCAAAGTGGGATTCACGTGAAAATGTAGGGTCGAAAATGTACTTTTTGCCTACAAATTATCATCGTCAATTATTACATAATGAATTGGTAATACACGATTTAAATTGTCATTGTTAATACATGATACAAATTATCATCATCAATACATGATGAATCGTTAATACACGATACAAATTGTCATCGTTAATAAGTGATACAAATTATCATTATCAATACACGATGAATTGTTAATACACAGTACAAATTATCATTATCAATACACGATGAATCATTAATACACGGTACAAATACATGATACATCTTCATGAACACACTATATATCATTAATACATGAAACAAATTATATCATTGATACATGATACATCTTTGTTAATACACGATACAAATTGTCATCGTTAATACATAATGAATTGTTTATACATGATACAAATTATCATCGTTAATACATAATACAAATTATCATCGTCAATACACGATAAGTCGTTAATGCACAATACAAATTGTCAATGTTAATACACAATGAATCGTTTATACACAATACCAATTATCATCGTCAATACACAATGAATCATTAATACACGACACAAATTATCATTGTCAAAATATGATGAATTGTTAATACACAATACAAATTGTCATCATTAATACATGATACAAATTATCATCTTCAATACACGATGAATTGTTAATACATGATACAAATTATCATCGTCAATACATGATGAATCGTTAATGCACAATATAGGTTGTCATTGTTATTACATGACGAATCGTTTATACACGATACAAATTATCATCGTTAATACATGATGAATCGTTGATACAAGATACAAACTATCATTGTCTATACATGATGAATCATTAGAAAAGTATTGTCGATACACGATATAAATTGTCATCATCAATACAAAATGAATCATTAAAAGAGTATCATTGATACACGATACAAACTATCATTGTTCATACATGATGAATCATTAAACGTATCGTTGATCCACGATACAAAATATCTTCGTCCATACACGATGAATCAAGGAAAAAAAAAAATAGACGCAAGAAACATAAGAAATGGCTCCAGCGTGTTCAAATAATCACAGACCAATATGTGTCATGATGAGACTAAAAACATCTACAATAATAAATGGGACGAGTACAAAAGTCAAAGTGATGTTACTTTTTATATTCCAATTGTGTTAGCAAAGACGATGGTAAGAATAGGGGGGCAACTGATGAGGAGAAAAATCACCCTTGTCCAAAAGAAAAGAAAGCCAACTTCATCCATTAAGCCAGCATTGTCCATTTCTTATCGGTACTACTTCTTAATTACATCATTTCTTCTTAATGGCATGAATCTTGGTCATCATTGACTCATATCTTATGCCAAGAGTTTTGTAGTTCAATTTGTTGACACATTTGAATTTTTCATATGAAGATAATTAGGATTCAAATCTCTTATGCTCCAATTATTGAATTTAAAAAAGAAAATAAAAAATTATCTTACATCTTACACTAGAAGACCTAATTAAACATTTTCCTAGTTTTGAGTGATTAATATGTTAATTTATTGTTGTTCCTAATAACATAAATTAATAAATAAATCAAATCCCATATTTTATAGAAAAATTATTTTGAAAATGATATTTCACTAAAATTGTATTTACAATAGGATTAGAGAACAAGTTGAAATGTTACCTAGCTTGAAAAACATCTCGTAACATAATGAACAATTTATCATCAATTTCCTGAATTTCCAGTGTATTAGACTAACAACATTGTGTACCACCTCCAGGATATAATAAGTTCAACCACCTTCTAAATATCTTCAGCTATAACAAGTCTACATCACTTGTAAAAGTAGGATAAAAAATTAGTAATAGTAATTTACTTACCCAGAATAAAGTATATAAAAATATAGTAATATATCTCAATATAATTTAACACAAAAGTTTGAAGAGGGAGTAATACGGTTGTTAGAGTATAAAATCTTCTAATAAAAGAAATGTACACCTCTCAAAATTCATACATCATATGTAGATATACATGTCTAATCCCATGTTTAAATTTAATCATATTAAACTTTCTACAAGTAATTATTAAGTACTCTGGAGTACAGATAATAACGTTATCTCTTCTCACATTTATAGTGGGGTCTACTTATTAAATACATAGTAGAGTCTACTATGAATGTGAGAGGAGAAAACACAATTTTTCCGTACTCTAGGAGTACCTAAGAATTCTCCACTTTCTACGGTTTATGTAATCAAAACATTTGACAATAAGGACAATAACTCTTGGCTATTGAATTGAGTACGAAAAGCATTTCAATGCTCATGAATTGAGCAACTAATGGGTAAATAGTTAATTAACTTGGCAGATATTGATGTCAATGAGGAGTTAAAAGATATTGACCTTAATGAGAAGTATCAGAATCGTGGAGTTTATAATGTCATGAATTACTTAAATAATTATTTAATCATAATATATGTCTTTTATAAAATAAATTTAAGAACCTCGAAGAATTGAGTGAATAGTGTCATTTGTTGAGCTTAGCTAATAGACTTTCCATGTATGGTAAGAAAAATCGTTGCTATAAAAACCAAAAATCTTCCTCTCCAAAATGTCCGCCTTCTCCAATATCTTTCAAATGGACAAGAGATCAAACTTCCTCTTCCTATTATTTCCTATTATATTCACAGGTTTAAAGAGCTTATTTTATATATCTTCTCTAATTCCTATTCCTTTATTTTGTTGCTAATGTTCACTGTTTTATATTGCCTTTTGTTGCAGAAACTCATGCAGCCAAAGGATCAAATAGACATCAATTTGGCTCCACAAAGCTTTTTGTTTTCGGGGATTCGTACGTTGATACTGGAAATAGCAGAAATCCAGCTAGTAGTTCATGGAAGGAACCATATGGGATTACTTTTCCGGGTAAACCTACCGGTCGGTTCTCAGATGGTCGTGTCCTCACTGATTACATGGGTGCACTCTCTCTCTCTTTCTCTCTCTCTCATATACCAGCACAATTTTTAATCCTGAAATTTGAATTCCGCGTTCTCTTTTTCCTTATCAAGGAAAGTGCAAAGACGTTGACATGCTTTTCGCTGGAAATCTTTCCCAGCTACGGAATTTAATAATTCACTTACAGCATATTATTGATTTATAGTAAAATACTTTCTTTGGCTGAAAACAACAGCTAAGGCAATTAGCATGAATGAAAAGTTTTCTCAAAACTATGAATTCTGTTACAGAGAGAATAAGAAACAAGAAAACAGAGAAAAGAAAGGAAGAAGAAACGAAGAGAGAAAAACTGAAAAAAAATCTCTTCAAGTAATTCTGATTGAATATTTTCTTGTACAATGATCAATGGAGTCCTCAACCTATATATATACAGTTACAGTGGAGGGAAGAAGAACTAACTGCCTAACACGTGCATTAACAAACTCTCACACGTGCACTCTTAGTTCTAACAACTTCCTAACAGATTAACAAACTTTTCCCTTACTTGAAACGGCACCGTTCTCTTAAATAAACACACAATACACAACATGAAACGACACCGTTTCCTTTTAATGAGAAACGGTGACGTTTACCTTCTGTTTTTCCTTGCTTTTATTCACTCTCATAAACGCTACCGTTTTGATACAATTAGCCGTTGAAACTCCTTCTTCTTCATGATTTGAACATGCTTGACTTTCAGTGCATTCATGGCTATCCTCAGTCTTGGTATGGCTTTCATCCCCCCTCAAACGAATGGGGAATTTCCACATAAGTTTGGAAGTAAGCCAATTAAACCGAGGAGAAGGAAGGCTTTTGGTGAACAGATCAGCTAACTGATCATGAGTGGAGATGAACTTAAGCATCACATCGCGCCTGAGAACTTTCTCTCGGACAAAATGAAAATCAACTTCGATGTGTTTGGTACGGGCATGAAAAACAGGATTGGTGGCAATAGCAAGGGCACTAACATTATCGCACCAGAGGAGAGGAGGATGAGGAAGAAATAGGCCAAAGTCTCGAAGTAACATTCTGATCCAATATAATTCTGCAGTAGTGGAAGCCAAGGCACGATATTCAGCCTCTGTGGAAGAACGAGACACAGTGTGCTGTTTCTTGGCAGACCAAGATATGGGAGAATTGCCAAAGAAGAGCACCATTCCAGTAATGGAACGTCTATCCACAGGGTCACCAGCCCAATCAGAGTCACTATAGGCAGATAGAGAGATAGGACCAGGGGTAAAAGCAATGCCAAAATGTAATGTGCCTTGAATATATCTAAGAATACGTTTGGCTGCCTGAAGATGAGTTTGGGTAGGAGTACTCATATGTTGACAGGCCTGTTGAACAGCAAATGATAAGTCTGGTCTTGTAAAAGTAAGATACTGTAAAGCACCAACCAAGCTTCTATAGGATGTAGGATCAGAGAGTAATGGACCATCATTAGGAAGAAGATGAGCATTAGGGGAAGAGGGAGTTTTACATGGCTTACAATCTGTCAAGCCAAACCTCTTAATGAGATCAGAGGCATATTTAGCCTGATGAACAAACAACCCAGAGGGAGTATAGTCAATTTGCAGGCCAAGAAAATAATGAAGCAATCCAAGGTCCTTGAGATCAAAGGCAGTCCCCAATAGCTTGATCACAGAAGAGACAAAGCTGGATTTGTTGCCAGTGATAATTATGTCATCTACATATAGCAACAGAAAAACAATGGAAGATTCATGCCTGAGGATGAAGAGATTGCTATCTGCAGTAGAAGCACAGAAGCCAATATGCAGTAACTGAGAAGTAAATCTTTCAAACCAGGCACGAGGGGCCTGTTTTAGACCATAAAGAGCCTTGTGAAGAAGACAAACATGCTTAGGAAAGGCTGGATCAACATAGCCTTGAGGCTGAGCTAAGTATACTTCCTCTTTGAGAACCCCATGCAAAAAGGCATTACTGACATCTAACTGCCTTAATTCCCATCCAAATTGCACAGCCAAGGCTAGGAGAATTCTCACAGTAGCAGGCTTCACCACAGGGCTGAAGGTCTCATCATAATCCATGCCATGTTGTTGAAGATACCCCCTGGCAACTAACCTGGCCTTATATCGAGCAATAGAGCCATCACTGTGTCTTTTCAGCTTATAAACCCATTTGCAAGTGACTACATTCTTATGAGGAGGAAGAGGAACCAGAGACCATGTATTTTGCTTCTTTAAGGATTGAAATTCAGCATCCATAGCTGCTATCCACTGAGGATGTTTAGATGCAACAGTGAAAGATGGAGGTTCTGTAATGGTGTAGTCAAATTGTACCTGCATAACTCTAGGCTTATAGATGCCATGTTTTGACCTTGTGAGCATTGGATGAGAATTGGTGGTGGTAGGAACAATGGCAGTGGAATTAGGCACACTAGAAGTAACAGGAGAGGAAGATAGTGAACTGACAGGAATAGAAACAGATGAAGGTATAGAACAAGGTAAAGGAACTATAGGAATAGGAGTATCTGGAGAAAGAAAAGAGGGAAGAATAGAGGTAGTGAGATCAGGAGGTAGAGATACATTTGTAGTAGTGGTAGTGTAACTAGGACCAGACTTATCCATAGGGAATGGAGGTGGAGAAAACCAATCAGAGAGAGATGATGAGAAAGGGATATTAGGATTAGTGAGATTGGAATTCTGAGCAAAAGGGAAAAGAAGTTCATTAAACACAACATGGCAGGCAATATAAATTTTGTTAGAAGTAGGATCAAGACATATGTAACCCTTAGAAAGAGGAGGATAGCCTAAAAACACACAAGGCTTGGATCTGGGCTGTAACTTGTTTTGGTTAAAAGGTCTAAGATATGGGTAGCAGGCACAGCCAAAGGTTCTAAGGGCATGAATAGGGGGTGATTTGGAATAGATCTTCTCCCAAGGAGAATGAAATGCTAACACTGAAGAAGGCATTCTGTTGATAAGGTAGGTTGCAGCAGAAAAGGCATAGGACCAGTAGTTAAGAGGAAGATGGGACTGGTACAAGAGAGTGAGACCAGTTTCAACTATGTGCCTATGCTTCCTCTCTGAAACTCCATTTTGTTCAGGGGTATGTGGGCAGGAAGATTGGTGAAGAATGCCAGAAGTGGAGCAAAAGGTTTTAAATTCATGGTTAATATACTCAGACCCATTATCAGTTCTTAGGATCTTAAGCTTAGAACTGAATTGAGTTTCAACCATAGCTTTAAAGTGTTTGAAGACAGCTAGGACCTCACTTTTATGTTTGAGAAGAAAAAACCATGTAAACCGAGAATAATCATCCACAAAAATCACATAGTAATTGAAACCAAGCAAAGAAGTGAGTGGAGAGGGTCCCCAAACATCACTGTGAACAAGCTCAAGCAGTGAAGTGGAAGTAAGAGGAGTTTTATTCAAATGAAACTTGTGCATTTTAGCACTTATACAGTGTTCACAAGTTGAGCATACATCATCAATTTGAGATAAGGAAATAGAGGGAAATACAGATTTCAAAGCAGAAAGTAAGATTTTAGAACTTGGATGGCCAAGTCTGTGATGCCATAGAAGGATGTGATGTGGTTTGACAGTAACAAAAGCAGGATTCTGGACAGATTTGAAGCTGGAAGTGGAAGGCATATTAGAATTAGATGGAATAGGGTAAACTCCATCTTTACTCAATCCTGCGTAGAGGATCTTCCCCGTGGGTAAATCCTGAATTAAGAACTTATGTGCATCAAAATAACAAAAAACATTATTTTGAAGGCAAAGTTTATGAACAGAAAGCAGGTTTGAAGCAAGGTCAGGCACCCTTAAAATGTTGTTAAGCCTAAAGTTATGAGATGGAGTTTGAAGCTCACCATTGCCAATATGAGTTACTGGCAGTTCTTGACCATTGCCAACTGTGACAGCCTCTGATCCTTGATTTGATTGCTGCATAAGAGAAAGTTGTGACAGGTTGGGAGTCACATGATCTGAGCAACCTGTGTCAGCTAGCCAGGCATTAGAGGCTTGAACCTGAGCAGCATTAGCAACCATAGATGCCAGTTTTGCAGGTGGATGTCTCCCTTGATATGTAAAATCCATTCTATGGTAACAATCAAGGGCTAAGTGACCATTCTTGCCACAGATCTGACAGGTAGGTCTGCTTGATTGACCTGAATTCTGGTTTGCAGGTTGCTTGGACTGATTAAAATTCTGGAATTGAGGGGAAACTCCTGAGTTTCCTGAGTTGAAATTGCTCGAGTTGAGATTCTGGAATTGGTTAGAGTTGGAATAACCACTACCTCCATAGTGAGGGCTTCCAGAATTATGAGTATTACCTCGGCCTCTACCTCTTTGATTGTTATACCTCCCTCCTCTTCCTTGTTGAAAGCCTTGAGAGTGAAACCTTGCAGCCATAGCCATAGAGGCTGAATCAATTGTGTTAGATCTCTTTTTAATTACTCTTTCTTCAGCATTGAGTAAAACATTCAATTCCTCAACTGACAGTACATCACTTCTAGTTCTAATTGCTGAACTAAAAGAATCATATTCAGAGGGAAGGCCATCAAGAATGATGTGAAGGAGTTCTTCATCATCAATAATCACAGAAACAGCAGCTAACCTATCTCTGGCCTGCTTGATTTTCTGGAAAAATCCATCAATAGACTCAACTCCTTTCTTAATTGCATTCAATTCATTTCTCAGACTCATCACGTGAGACCTTGAAACAGATGCAAACCTTTTCTCCAACACCTTCCATACTCCTCTTGCAGATTTCTGTCCCACTGTGATAGCAAGGATTGCAGGAGAAAGAGTGGAATTCAAGAAGGTGAACATTGCTTGTTCACGATTCTTCCAAGCTATGAAAGCTGGATTAATCTCAACAGTATAATTTCCAGATGAATCTTTAAGAAACCTATCTGGAACACTGATTGAATCATCAAGAACATCTATCATCGAATAAGTATCCAGAATTACCTCGATTTGATGTTTCCACACTATGTAGTTTCCATAATCGAGCTTCACAGTCATCATAGATGACATATTTGATAACAACAACAGTGAAGTGTTCACTTGTAAACTTGCAGTAGCCATAGCAGCCTGAGTAGTTGAAGCAGATGCTGAGGAAGATGAACCAGACGGAGCAGAAGTCATTTATAGAGGATTCAATGGCTCTGATACCATGAAAAGTTTTCTCAAAACTATGAATTCTGTTACAGAGAGAATAAGAAACAAGAAAACAGAGAAAAGAAAGGAAGAAGAAACGAAGAGAGAAAAACTGAAAAAAAATCTCTTCAAGTAATTCTGATTGAATATTTTCTTGTACAATGATCAATGGAGTCCTCAACCTATATATATACAGTTACAGTGGAGGGAAGAAGAACTAACTGCCTAACACGTGCATTAACAAACTCTCACACGTGCACTCTTAGTTCTAACAACTTCCTAACAGATTAACAAACTTTTCCCTTACTTGAAACGGCACCGTTCTCTTAAATAAACACACAATACACAACATGAAACGACACCGTTTCCTTTTAATGAGAAACGGTGACGTTTACCTTCTGTTTTTCCTTGCTTTTATTCACTCTCATAAACGCTACCGTTTTGATACAATTAGCCGTTGAAACTCCTTCTTCTTCATGATTTGAACATGCTTGACTTTCAGTGCATTCATGGCTATCCTCAGTCTTGGTATGGCTTTCAATGAACAAGAATGTTGAAGAAATAGTCAAATTGGTGATTTCAAATTAATTACAAGTATTATGAATAGAATATTAATTTGAATATATTGCATAACCATATCACACTAATTTTATTTCGTCAAGATGTACATTCCTTTAAAATCTCCTAGCGATCAAGTGAAAAGATTAAACAATAGCTTTAGCCAAGGCAAAAGTTACCCTTGTTTTCGCAATGTTGTGTCATGGTGGGAATCAAATGAGGTGAATATATATAAAAATTGTGTCCATAGCAGACTCAACTCAAGATTAAAAGAATCTTTCATTTTAATTTAGTGAATGTTTCTTATGAAGTATGAATCTGTATTTGCGTATTTACCATCTTTACCAATGTATTTTAGTGATTCTTTTGTCAAGAACCTTATCATGTACAGGCAGTTTGGTTTTTTCATTGGAAGAACTTAGGTTTAAGTCTCCTTTTCTTGCTTAATAATAATAATAATAATAATAATAACAATAATAGCAACAGTGAAACAAAGCAAAACAAAACTTGTTATTAAAAAAAGAAAAAAAGAAAAAAAAAAGAAAAAGAGAAAAAAAAAAAGCATAGCAAAACATTTAGTTGTGTCGCTTCTGTTTGGAGACGTGAAATTAGAACTATAATAAAATTGATTTAAAATGGGACAACAAGTATTTATATCGTAGTTTTATATATTAATTAAAAAACATTTTAAGTTACGTAAATAAAACATGAAGTATTGCATAATGAACAGCTTCATTTTCCGGGATAAGTTCTCCAATAGCATACGAAAGGAGAAAATTGGTGAAGAAATCAAAGCTGCAATTCGGGATGAACTTTGCATGTGGGGGAACTGGTGTGTTCGACACGTTGGTCAATGGACCTAACATGACGACCCAACTCAATTTTTTTCAACAGCAGGTTGAACAAGAAGTGTACTCAAAATGCAACCTTAACTCTTCCGTTGCTCTTGTATCACTTGCGGGCAATGACTACGGTGCTTTTGTCGCAAAACATGTTGACCTAAAGGTGAGTGGTTAAGCTAATTATGCATGTGGGCTTTTGGTAGGTTAAACTAATTTACCAGTCCCTGTAAGCTATGAATATGGTTCAATTCTTTGGTCTATAAAATAGAAATATGGTAGGCGATCTTCCTTGGTCATTTAACTGATATTTTTAATGTACATGAGAAAGTAAATATTATCTCAAATAAAAAAAAAAAAAAATCCATTTAAAGTTGGTGGGCCTTTAAGCTTACTCTCAAACACTCACACACAACTCTTAAAGCACACAAAGAATGATAAAATGGAGCGGATAAGTGGAAGAGAACTCTCTTATATTTTTATTTTCTTTCTTAACTCTTCCGATCCATTTGAACTGAGAAGGAAGAAAGGAGAATAAAATAGAGTTGGCAGGAAATTAACCTCATTACTAGTCTTTTGAATAGTGTTTCACATTCATATTAGGATCTGCGAGCCTTCACTTCATCAATCATTAACCAGCTAGCCATAAATCTAGAGCGTATTCGCAGCTTGGGAGTACCAAAAATAGCAGTCACAGCAATTCAGCCCATGGGGTGTTTGCCTCAGTCAGCTGCCTCTTCTTCGTATCAAAATTGTAGTGAAACTTGGAACTTGATCTCAAATCTCCACAACCAAATACTTCAACAAACAGTGCAAAAGTTGAACGGAGAGAGTAGGAAATCTGTGTTTACAATCTTGGATCTCAATAGCGCATTCAGATCTGCATTTAAGAGTCAAGACCGTGCAGGTAATTTCCTTTTTTGTTTTCCACCGTCAGCACAATTAATAGAGATATCAACATGAGCATTATTATTTAAATTTTATATCATCAAATCAGTATTCATTGCTAATGTCTAGGGTAAAGTATACACAACCCCCCCTGGTTTTTCCTAAAAAATTTGATTTCCCCGCTAGAGGTTTTAAGTGTAACACTTAGCCTTATGTCATTTGGTATTGTTAGCTTCTAAGGAATTAGGAACGACTGTATTAGAATTTCAATTTGTAATGTTGGCAAACTATGGTCAAAATATTTTAGTCTTGTTTAGAATTGCTCAAAGTGTGCTTATATGTAAAGTTAGAATCGAGTGTTCTGCAGGATTTACTGTGTAAATCTCCCTGGCTCGATTGATCGAAAATTAGGCTCTATTGATCGAAAGTTGTGCAGACCGTTTTTCTGCAGAATTTTCCAACTCAGCCCAAGCCTGTTTGACGTGTAGGGTTTTATGTTTTGTCTTAAGTATAAAAAAGAAAACCCTAGTCATGTTTTGAGGTTGCTCTTTATGTTGTGTGTGTGAATCTTTTGTGAGATATGGAGGTGTTTGCCTTCACACATACTTAGGATTATCAAGGATTAAGACTATGTTAAGAACTTGATAATCGTTTCAGTTGCAAATTCAAGAGCTTAAAAATATACAAGCAGGAGTGCTTATGCTTGCTGTGAATTTAAGAAAGAAGTAGTTTGTGAACTCAGAGCTGTCACATAGTCATGGTAGTAAGTTTCCTACTCGTGATAGTAATAGGATGTTAGTGGTCTAAGTCACTATTGTGTAAACTTCAATTCTTTTATAGTGGATTCATTTTATCTTAAGGATACTTAGGTTAAATCTGCCCTAGGTTTTTTACTAGTTTGGTTTTCCTGGGTCATCATATCTTTGTGTTCTTTATTTTCCGCACTTTACATTGATATGATATATTTGTGATTAATTTAGATCTAATAATTTTACTAAGTAATCACTTGGCTAATTAATTAGGTTAATCTGGTTGTTTTTTAAGGGATCTAAAAATGTAGAAGTGGTATTAGAGCGGATAGCTCTCTTGTTGTAGATTCCTTGATCTAAGAGTTGATTCTTGACCCTGGTTGTTATGGAACACATATACTCTCTTGTCATTCCACCTTACTTTGATGGGAATAATTATACTTATTGGAAATTAAGGATGAAAACATTCCTGAAATCAATTGATAAGAGAGTCTAGAACTCCGTTGAATATGGATGGGAGAAGCCTACTACTCCTGCGAGTGAGTAGCAAACTTCTCAGAAAGAAGTAGCTGCTTTCAATAGCAAATCTATGAATGCTATCTTTAATTCTATTTTTATGGAGGAATTTAATAGAATCTCTAATATTGAGGTTGCTCATATTGCTTGGAATATCCTCCAAACTGTGCATGAAGGCATAAAGGCAGTTAAAATCAATAAGTTACAGCAATTAACAACTAGATTTGAAAACATTAGGATGTCTGATGATGAATCTTTTGATAAATTCTATGCTAAGGTTAATGATATTGTTAATTCTGCTTATAATCTGGGTGAAATCTATGATTAACGTAAAATTGTTAGGAAGATTTTTAGATCTTTGACTGAAGATTTTTGACCCAAAATGATTGCCATCATTGAAAGCAAGGATATGAACTCCATCCATGTTGATGAACTTGTAGGATCCCTTCAGTTCTATGAGTTGGACCTACCTAAGACTAGCAAATCTAAATCAATGGCTCTTAAGTCTATTGATGATGTTGATGTGAGTGGATTTGATGATGAGCTGTCGATAACAGAGATTGCTTACCTTGCTAAAACTTTAGAAATTTTCTTAGGAACAATAATAGAAGGGCAAGAGGTAAGAACACTGCTTAACCTAGAGATTTTAAGAGGAATGATCTCACTAAGGTTAATAATATTGAAAAACCTAAAGAAAAAGTTGGTCAACCTTCTAATAATTCCATGGGTCAATAATATTTTGGGTGTTAAGGGTATGGCCAAGTGAAATCTGAATGTCCAACATTCTTGAGGTCTAAGAGTAAGGCTATGGCTGTAACCTTTAGTGATGATGGAGTTTCTGACAATGAGTCTGTTAGTGATGAGGACGGAAACTTCATTGCTTTCATTGCTACTGCTGTAGTTAATGAAAGTACTGCTGTTGAAGAGAACCTTTCTGATAGGGAACTCTCTCAGGATACAGATTTACAAGAAGCCTACAATAAACTTTACAAAGGATGCTATGAGTGTTGATTTAAGCTTAAAGAAAATTGCATCTCTTGAACTTGAAAAGAAAAATTTGCTAGTGAAACTGTTTGATGCTAATAAATTGTTGAATAATATGAAGACTGAGAATATGCTTTTGCTCGATAAAGTTAAGAATTTTGAACTTGAATTATCTGTTACTAGAGAACAAACTAATAGGTTTGCAAGTTCTAAACTTGATCACATGTTGAGTGTTCAAAAGTCTCATTTTGACAAAACTGGTTATGTTTTGTAGAAAGCATCTATATGCCTGAACCCCATTCCACAAACTTTGTTCCTTCTTTTGAACTACTTGTGAGTGAGGTTGTCAAACCCTCTGTGAGTGAGGTTGCTAAATCTGTAGAAGTTACACCTCCTAGGAAGATTAGGGTTGATCTTCAAGAGTCTAAACCTAAGGCTCTTAATCCTTCTAAGGGCAAGTTGCATGATAAGCCTGCATGGGTTTGTCATTTTTGTGGAAAGTTTGGGCACATATGTCCAAACTGTTTCAAGTTACAAACTGCTAAGCGAGCAAACAAACTAAAAGTACTTGTACTTCAAGCACAAGATCCAATGGTATTTATTGGAGAATTGGTAAAGGCTTTAAACCTTTATTCCAATTCTGGAGTTGGAAATCATTCTAATGTGAAAAGGAACTCCAATGCTCGAGGTGCATCCAAAAAGTTTTGGATGCAAAAGGCTCAATTTAATTAAGTCTTTCTAACATGGTCCTTGTGCTTCTTCGCTCTACTCTTTGCGACCATTTTTTCTTGATATTTTGTTTTCTCTGTTTTCTAGGATTTACATTGTATAACATTTATGCATTTCAAAAAAAAAAAAAAAAAAAAAAAAGGGAAAGCAAAATGTGTTTTGCATTATTTTTCTTGGATTTGAAATAAAGATTGACCAATTTATTTTTACATAACATGATTATGTACTTTGTTTAGCTTGGATGAGCTTATTTATTGCACTTTACTAGTTGAAACCTTGTAATACATGTTGTGTGAAAAAGATGTTTATAGTTTTTTATCATATTGTCTTGATCTTGAAGTCACATGCCTTTGATTGTTGGAATTGAACTTTTTGAGAAATGCATAAATAACCATCTCACCACTGTCTACTAGCCAATCATTAACACCTTAGTGCATATCATAAGATTTTGTGATCGAGAAAGTATAGCACATGCATAAAAAGAACATAAGGTGTAGCCTCGATTTAAATGATAAAATTGGTGTGTACATTATTGGACTTTAAATAAATCAATCAAATAAAATTGGTGTGTACAATATGAGGCAAATCAAGAAACTTACATGATTGCAAGTTTGTTTTTTAGGAGATGTGGGAGTTATACAGTGTAACTCTTTAGGTGATGGTCTCTTTCAAATTCTATGTGATGAATTTTGTAGACATTATGATTAATTTCTATTTACATATCACCTCACATGTATCTCAAACTTTTGCCAGTTGCACACACTACATAAGTTACTCTTTGCTAAACTTTGTATATGTTATTGTGTGTGATTTTGGTTTGGCCAAGCAAGTTTGAAAATTCCTTGAGTTTTATGCAAAACATGTTTGCTATTTGAGAATTTATGGTGAATTAATTGAAAATATTAATTTTGGGAAAACTAGGTTCAAAACAAGTGTTTTTGAAAAGCATTTCATCTCATACTCATGCATTTTATTCATAAAATTCAATGCTTTAAGGAGTTTCTGCATAAAATTTCTTTGATTTTCAAAAATTTGTTTTTCCTAGAATTTCGATCGATCGAACCTGTTTCTTGACCGATCAAAATTGCGATTAAAATTTTGGTCAGCCTTTGTCTGCTTTGATCGATGCTCGATTGATGTTGGATCAATCGAAACATTTTCAATCGATCGAACCTATTTTTCAATCAATCGAAAGTCATATAGAGAGTTTTTTAAAAACCTTTTTTTTTTTTGGTCACGTGTTCAAACACTTTTCAAACTTTTCAAAACTTTTTCTCTCTCTATTCGATTGGTCAACGCATCCAACCAATTTTTTGTCATTTTCCTCTAATCTTGTTGCAAGGTTTTTCCCTCCCAAAGCTAGTAAGACCATATTACCCCTCCTTTTTCATTTATTTTATAGTTTCACGCATTTTTGTCATGCATTTTGGGTAAAATTTTGAACCTATGCAAATTTGGGGTTTTTGTTGATTCAAGCCTTTTCTTTCAAAATTGATTACTAGGTTCTTGTTGTAGGATGCTATAGACCTGATCCTTGTGGTTTAAATTGATTAGTTTGTTGATTTGTGAAAAATTGGAATTTCTGGGGCTTGAAACTACCTAAATTAGGGATTTTGTTCAATTAGGTTTAATTTGATGAAATTGGCTTGTTAGATTGATTCATATGATCATTATATTGTGTTATTTATCTTGTTCAATGATCAATTGGTCAATTTCTTGAAAATTGTACAAGTGGTTTTTAAAAATTTTGAGGTTTTTGATATAAACTTTATGCTTAAGCCAATTTTGTGAATTTAAAGTTAAATTGAACTTATTCTCATTGCATCAGAGCATGCATTATTTGCTTATACTATTCATGCATCATATAGAATTGTTATTTCTATATTTTTGTGCTAACCTGTAGTCTGCTCTTGGTTTTTTCCTTTGTTTCTTTTTGGTTCTTTTTTGTGTGCCTTGCCCTTTCCCTAGTATCATGTCTAGGAAGACTAGAGCTAATAGGAAAGCCTCCACCTCTTCTATCCCTTCGTTTGAGAGTGAGAGGTTTCTGAGTAAGAAAAACCAAGAGATGTATGAGAAGCTTAACCTTAAGAGGAACATTTGGGCTGAAAGAAAGGTTCTGTTAGATGAGCTTGATCCTGAGATAAGGCGTAACTTTGAGCGTAGGGGCTGGTTGCCATCGTTAGATATTTCTCATCCACCTTCGACTACCCTGATTAGAGAGTTCTACTCGAATCTCTCTATCCATGTCTATGATTCCAACACTCTACTTAAGAGTTGGATACGAGGTGAATAGTACATCATTACTCCTTTGGTAGTGGTTGATGCTCTTAGGGTACTTGTGGTCCAACATCCTGTCTACCCTTATGATAAGTCTCCTCCCCTAAACAACATTATGTCTTACATCACTGAGTCTTCTATTCAGTGGGGTTCTAATCCTCAGATCACTATTGCTGAGCTCACTAAGATTTACTATCTTTTCTTTAGGATTGCTTGTCATTCCTTGTAGCCTATCTCTCACTTGCACATCATTCCTTTAGAGCATTGTGCATTTTTGTATGCCCTTGTTACTGATTCTTCTTTGAGCTTTCCTTATCTTTTCATTCATTCTTTGATTGAGGTTCATAGAAGTAGTTCTACTGCTCATGCTCTTTTCTTCCTTGTTTTTATTCATCGGATTTTGTTACATCTAGGTTTAGATGAGTTTCTAGCATCCAAGCCTGTTTATATTATTGCTCCCATAGGTGCCACCTTTCTTAGGTAGAGGGTTGCTTAGATGAGAGCGAGATCTAAATGCTCTAGGTTTGAGTCGTCTGGTATCGCACCTCCTCTTCCATCTTCTATAGTTGATACTATGGCTGAGGAGTTTGTTAATCCTTCTGCTACTGCTGTTCCTCCACCTTTTACCTCGGATGATTCAGAAATTTGACGTATGTTGGAGATTGTCATGACCATTTAGGTAGCTCATGGTCAACTTTTGGTGGACATGCTTGATGAGCTTCGTGCCCTATGCAGATTTGAAGCATCTTAGATGGTCGCCTCCGCCACCTCCTTTTGATGATGAGTTGTGAGTGCCCTTTGGCAATTCGTCACAAAAAGGGGGAGTATATTTGTAGGGGAGATTTTGTTGTTAGGAGATTTTTGATGTTTTGGAGCTGTGAAGCTATAGATTGTATCTAAGTGCTTCATTTTGTATTTATCTTTTTGGCTCATGATGTATTTTTGTTTGGGTTGTCCATGATAGAGGGAGATACATTGATTGTATATGTTTCTTGTTTCACATTGCTTATTGATTTATATTTATGAGGCTATTCATGATATATGTCTTTATTTTGTGTTATGTGAAATCAAGAAGTTATTTTGTGTTACTTGTATTTTCCAAACATGCGTTTATGCATTTGTTGAGTATTTTAGGAAATATACAGGTTGATTCAGTTGTGCTACTGTCTACACTTGCAACTGATAGATAGTAGTTAGGTTGAATTTGTTATGTTGGGCTATGTTTTGTAATGGGTTGCTTTTATGTAAACTTTGAGCATTTTGTTAGTTTGTGTTTTGTCATGGATTGCCAAAGGGGGAGTTTGTTAGGTTCTAAGGAATTAGAAACTAATGTATTAGAACTTCAATTTGTAATGTTCGCAAACTATGATCAAAACATTTTAGTCTTATTTAGAGTTGCTCAAAGTGTATTTATATGTAAAGTTGGAATCGAGTGTTTTGCAAGATTTACTGTGTAAATTTTCCTGGCTCGATCAATCGAAAATTAGGCTTGATCGATCAAAAGTCGTGCAAACCGTTTTTCTGCAAAATTTTCCAATGTAGCCCAAACCTGTTTGACGTGTAGGGTTTTATGTTTTGTCTTAAGTATAAAAGGGAAAACCCTATCCACATTTTGAGATTGCTCTTTATGTTGTCTGTGTGTGAATCTTTTGCGAGATCTAGAGGTGTTTGCCTTCACACATACTTAGGGTTATCAAGGATCAAGACTATGTCAAGAACTTGGTGATCGTTTTAGTTGCAGATTCAAGAGCTTAAAGATACACAAGTAGGAGTGCTTGTGCTTATTGTGAATTTAAGAAAGAAGTAGTCTGTGGACTTGGAGCTGTCACGTGGTCGTGGTAGTAAGTTTCCTAGTCGAGGTAATAATAGGATGTTAGTGGTCAAAGTCACTATTGTGTAAACTTCAATTCTTTTATAGTGGATTTATTTTACCTTGAGGATAGCTAGGTTAAATCCTCCATAGGTTTTTTACCGGTTTGGTTTTCCTGGGTCATCATATTTTTGTGTTCTTTATTTTCTGGACTTTACATTGATATGATATATTTGTGATTAGCCTAGATCTGATAATTTGACTAAGTAATCACTTGGCTAATTAACAAGGTTAATCTGGTTACTTTTTAAGGGGTCTAAAAACGTACATGTATTAATTATTTTATGTCCAAATAGTTTCAATTATGTAATGCATAAACATATGTGATATTAAAGTCTTTGTACGGTATTGTTTTAAGTAGAAATGTAACTTTTTAATCATGAACATGCGATATCACATGAGCAACTCACTTTTTATTTTAAAGGATGTTGAAACGATTTACACATAAAGTAAATATTACTATAATTAAATATTACATTTTAAAAAGGTTTCATGTTTTATGGATAAATCAAAGGATGCATTTTTTTAAAAAACTTTTCGCTATTGTTTATCTACACCCTCACCAGTAAGAAAAAGAAACATTTCAACCACAAAAAATGTCGAACAAGTTGTACTTTATCTCTCATTCACTCTATCTCCAACCAAAAAGAAGAGAATTCCGTTTGGCATCAACATATTTGACTTTTTATTGTTTTCTTTTTACCAAGAGTTGATTAAATTATGTCTGTATTTAAGCAAATAAACTAAAAAAATAAAGAAAATAAATGAAGGTTGTAAAGTCTATATTTTTAGGTTGGTAACTACGAATAAATTTTAACCTTTAGAACTTAGTTTGTCTAGTGGTTTAGTGTAGAAATATTCTGCACAGATGAAGACTCAAGAAATCAGAAAAATTGAAGTGCAGATAAGTTTCACTTATCTCGACCGATCAAGATTCGTGCAGATCTGAAATCTTACTTTCTTTCTTAGTCATTGGATCTAGGATTTTGATGGAACTTAAGGATATTTAAATGAAAAGCCTAGAGCACGTTTTTACATATTCAAGAGAGGAGTGTTCCGTACACAGATTTGGATATTTTTCATACCCTTTTGGAGCTACAGTTGGAGACTTTGTGTAGACAATAGATCTAGTTATAAAGCAAAGTTGTTGCATTTAGTCAACCACAATTGTTGATCTAAATCTTTGAGTAGAGATCTCAAAGTTACAAACTGAAGAGTTTGTGTTGCTGATCTAAATGTTTGAGTGGAGATCTCAGAGTCATAGGCTAGAGTGTTTCTGTGCAAAAGTTTTACAGTAGAAGAGTTTGTGGATTCATTTAGTCAACCACAATTGTTGATCTAAATCTTTGAGTAGAGATCTCAAAGTCACAAATTGAAGACTTTGTGTTGCTGATCTAAATATTTGAGTGGAGATCTCAAAGTCATAAACTAGAGTGTTTCTATGCAAAAGTTTTACAGTAGAAGAGTTTGTGGATTTAGAACTACGTGTGGTCACGCTAGTAAGTACTACATTAGGTAGCAGTAGATTTAGGGTTAAGTCTATTGTATAAACTTCGATCTTTTAGTGAAATGTTGCCTTGAGGATTGTTTAAGTTAAATCATTCTAGTTTTTTTTATTTTTTTTATTTTTTATTATTTATTTTTTAACTACAGTTTCAAAAGTTTTCTTGGGTCATCATTCTTGGTATTCATGTGATCTATGCTTGTTTGATGTTTAATTGATTTAGATCTATTACATAATTAATCTAGCTAATTAATTATTTGGTTAATATTTGATTAAATCTAAGACAATTAGGGTCTAAAACTCAAATAAAGGTAAAGAAAATCTTAAAAAGGGACAATCCAGAAAAATTGAATAGATAAGGAAGATTAATTTTCCAACAGAAAATACGTAACTACATTACTTTCCCTATGCAGGAAATTTGAAGTTCAAGCATCTTTTGAAGCCATGCTGTGTTGGTGTGAGCAAAGACTACTCATGTGGGAGCGTGGACAAGACTGGAGCAAGAAAATACACTATGTGTAAGAACCCTGAGCTATCATTCTTTTGGGACACGTTACACCCTTCACAAGGTGGCTGGCGTGCAGTTTATTCAGTGCTTCAATCTTCTCTCCAACAACTCTATTAATACTTTTTGCTTTTCCTTGGACACTTAGACTTTGGGAAGTCAATGGTTAACTTGTGAAAAATAATGTTGAGTATGAACATGTATTTATAACAAGGAAAGTTTTTTAATTGTTTCATATTCAATAGTGACTACACTCTTTAATATCATATTCACATTCTTTTAAAAGAAAATTCACAAATTACAATAATTTTAAGACTTACCAAAAAATGGTAAATTACAATTTACCCACCCATAATTTGACTGAAATTTAATTTTTTTACCTGTGGTTTGAAATTTGACATTTTACCTACCTAAGATTTGACCTAAATTTAAGTTATATACCTGTGGTTTGAAATCCAATGATGTAAGTGTTCCGCTGAATTCTTTTTGATCTTATTTGATCTTGTATTTTTATGTTTTTTGTATTTTTGGAAGAAAGAGACATAAAAATGAAGCAAAATTACATATTTAATTATGTTTTTAATAAAAGTGGGTTATGGAACTCTAACTAAGAGAACTTTAATTGGGTAAAGTGTCAAATTTCAAATTACAAGTATGCAACTTAAATTTTGACAAAACCATAAGTGAATAAGTTGTAATTTGCCCCCAAAAAATGTTAATATTAAACATTTATTAGTATAGTCCTATGTTTCTCTCACATTCCACCCCAATGAGAATCCAATATTCTTATCATACCTCGAAAACTAAAATATAGAGGTGGGTTTGACATAAGGTAAGTGAGCCCTAACTAGTTGGATCGAGTTTATAAAAAATTAAAAAACTACTCATAATAAATAAAATCCATAGGCTTGGATATAATAATAATTTATGTTCATTTAGAACTGCTTACTATATTATTATATTGGAATAACTTTTTTTTTTTTGGGAGAAAAATATTGGATATACTATATCTAATATTTGTAATGATAGTAGCAGATTTAACAGCAAGCTTCTGGCAAGTTCTATTTTAGAAGTGTGAGTAGAGTCGTCATCATTCATCAAAATTTTTAAGTGTAATTTGTCACATAATGTGTGTGTATATATATATATATATATATCTTTTTGTGTTACCAACCTATGGCTAACAGCATGTGAGATCTCTTATCGACTTATCCCAAATTAGGCTGTACAACATCTACAAATCATTCAAATATATTCAGCGAACCATATTTCCATATAAATATATTAACATGCCAAATCTCCACACCGTAAGTTAGGGTTTTAGAAAACATTTACAAAGAAAACAAACTACAGAAATCCTTAACCTCTAAAGGTATACATTCAAAATACATGACTATACCCCAAAATGCCAAAATAATTAAAACACAATTTTATGATCCACCCAAGAACATACAGTCCCAACAAGAAATTTGGGTCTAGCATATTTAGTGTTAGGTTCCAAGACTTCAAGAATTAATGTATTAGAACCTCACTTTGTATGTGTTGGCAAACCATGATCAAAACATTAAGTCTAGGTTTAGACTTGCTCAAAGTTTGGTTTAATATAAGTTTGGAATTGAGTAATTGCAAGAAATTACTATTCAATTTCTATAAGGCTCGATCGATTAAAAATAAGACTCGATTGATCGAGAATTATGGATCAGGAATTTTTTGTAGAATTTCTAAACCAACCCAAGCCCATATGACGTGTAGGGTTAAGTGTTTCACTCCAAGTATAAAAGGAAAAACTCTAACTACATTTTAGAAGTCTTTGTTGAGTTGTGTGTTGAATATTTTGTGAGATTTGAGAGGTGTTTACCTTCAAACACACACATAGAGCTATCAAGATCAAGATTCATATCAAGAACTTGATGGTTGTTTTAGTTGCTGCATAAAGAATTTTTAAGAAGATCTAAAACCTTTGAGTGAAGTCTCAAAGTCACAAGCAGGAGAACTTGTGGTTGTTGCAAATAAAGGAAAGAAGTAGTCTGTGGACTTAGAGCTGTCACGTGGTCGTGGTAGTAAGTTTTTTACACGAGGTAGCAATAGGATGTTAGTGATCTAAGTCTTATTGTACAAACTTCAATTCTTTCATAGTGGATCTGTTTTTACCTTAAGGATAGTTAGGTTAAATTGTCTCTAGGTTTTTTATTGGTTTGGTTTTCCTAGGTCATTAGATTTGTGTGTTCTTTACTTTCCACATAATATTTGTTTTACTCAATTGTTTAACCTAGATTTACTTAACAAACTTGTTAATCAACTTGGCTTAATATTAGGTTAAACATATTGTGTTAAGGGGTTTAAAAACTAACAAGTGGTATCAGAGTAGGTTAGCTCTTGTGTTAGATCTCTTGATGTAAAAGTTGATCCTTGACCCACTGTTTTCATGGAACACGATCACTCTCTTGTGATCCCCCCCACACTTAGAGGGTAACAATTATGCCTATTGGAAGGTTAGGATGAAATCCTTCTTGAAATCTATAGATGAGAGAGTGTGGAATTCCGTTGAATACGGATGGGAGAAACTGTAACTACTCTTGTTAGGAAGTGGTCAACGTTTGAAAAAGAAGTAATTGCTTTTAATAGCAAAGCCATAAATGCTATTTTTAATGCTGTTTCTAGGGAGAAGTTTAGGAGAATCTCAAATGTCGAGGTTCTTCATACTGCTTGGAAAATTCTCCAAATTATGCATGAAGGCACAAATGCAGTCAAAATAAACAAGTTGCAGTAGTTAATAACTAGATTTGAAAGCATTAGGATGTCTAAAGATAAAAGTTAGAATTCTATGCTAAACTTAATGGCATTGTTAATTTTGCATTTAATTTGGGTAAAATTTATGATTAACCTAAGATTGTTAGAAAGATTCTTAGATCCTTAACTAAGGACTTTAGACCCAAAGTAACTACCATTACTGAAAGCAAGGAAGTGGACTCCATCCCTGTTGATGAGCTAGTAAGATCTCTTTAGTCCTATGAGTTAGACCTACCCAAAACAAACAAATTCAAATCAATGGCTCTTAAGTCAATTGATGATGTTGATGATAATGAATTTGATGATGAACTCTCTTTTACAAATGTTGCATATCTTTCCAAGAACTTTAGAAACTTTCTTAGGAATAACAATAAAAGGGTAAGAGGTAGAAACAATGTTGAACCTAAGAACTTTAAGAAAAATGAACCAACTAAAATCAATAATGCTGAAAAATCAAAAGAAAAAGTAGGTCAATCTTCTAGTAATTCTCTAGGTCAACAATGTTTTGGTTGTCAAGGGTATGGTCATGTGAAATCTGAATGTCTAACATTCTTGAGATCAAAGGGTAAATGTATGGTTGTAACCCTTAGTGATGGTGAAGTTTTTGATCACGAGTTTGGAAGTGATGAAGATGAAAACTTCTTTGCTTTCACAACTATTGCTATAGTTAATGAAAATAATTTGGTTGAAGAGAACCCTTTTGATAGGGAACTCTCTGAGTGTGCTGACTTGCAAGAAGCTTATAACAAAATATGCAAGGTTGCTACAAAGGATGCAATGAGTGTGGATTTAAGGCTAAAGAAGGTAGCCACTTTTGAACTTGAAAAGCAAAACTTCTTGTTGAATTTGTTTAATGCTAAGGAACTAGTTAATAAGGTGAAGACTGAAAATATTATGTTGCTTGATAAGATAAAGAACCTACAACTAGAATTGTCTGTTGTCAAAGAACAAACAAATAGGTTTGCTAGTTTTAAACTTGATCACATGTTGAGTATTCAGAAGTTTCCCTTAGACAAATCGGGTTTAGGTTTTGTTGATAGCATCTCCGTTTTCTGAACCATCAAAGATAAAGCTTGTCAAACCAAAAGAAGATGTTCTTGCTCCTAGAAAGATTAGAGTTGATCTTAAAGAGTCTAAACATAAGAGTCCTATCTTCCCTAAGGACAAGAAGCATGATAGACTTTTGTGGGTTTGTCATTTTTGTGGAAAATTTGGGCATATTAGCCTAAACTTTTTCAAGTTGCAAGCTGCAATGTGACCAAATAAGCAAAAAGTATTTGTGCCTCAAGCACAAGATCTTACGGTACTTATTGGTGAATTGGTAAAAGTTTTAAACCTTTATACCAATGTAGGAGTTGCTCATCATTCTAATATGAATAATAACTCCAAAACCAAAGTTGCATCTAAGAGGTTATGGATGCAAAAGGCTTAATCCAATTGAGTCTTTTTTGACATGGTCCTTGTGCTTCATCTCAAAATCCTTTGTGACCATTTTCTTGATGTTTTTATTTTCTTTTGTTTTTAGGATTTGCATTGCATTACATTCATGCATTTCATATTAGGTTGTTTTTGTTTGTTTAAAAAAAAAAATGAAAAGAGGAATGTGGAAGGATGTGTTTTGTATTACATATCATGGATGTGTAGTTAAGGTTGGCCATCTTATCTTTGCATAACATGCCTGTGCACCTTGATTAGATTGGATGAGCTTATTTTTTCTGCACTTTGCTAATTCTAGCTATATAGTGCATGTTGTGTATGAGTTGTCTATAGTTTTTTATAAGTGTGAGTTGTCTATAGTTTTTGATCACATGATCTTGATTTTGAACTCACATGCTTTTGATTATAAGGACTAAAAAATCCTAAGAGAAAAGCATAAATAACCATCTCACTACTATGTACTAGCCAATCTTGAACACTTTAGTGCATATTGTAAGATTTTGTGCACGAGAAAGTGTAATACATATAGAAAAAGAAAATAAGGCATAGCCTTAAAATAAATGTAAAAAAAAGAAAGAAATAATAAATAAAAAGTGCATGTATACAATTAGGCTAAAATAAAATATAAAAAATGTATGATTGCAAGCTTGTTTTCTAGGAGATGTGGGAGTTATATGATGTAACTCTTTAGGTGATAGTCACTTTCAAATTTATGTGATGAATAATGTAGAAATTGTGATTGATTACTATCTACATATCGCTTCACATGTATCTCATACTGTTACTAGTTGTACACACTTCACAAGTTATTCTTTGCTAAACTTAGGACATGAAATTGTGTATGAATTTGGTTTGGCCATCCAAGATTATATATTCTATGATTTTGATACAAAATATGTTCATTGGTTGAAAATTTGAGAGTAAAAAGTGTGAAAATCTTGTTTTTGAGGTTCTGGGTTGAAAACAAATGTTTTTGAAAAACTTTTAAACTCATTATCATGCATTTCATTCATGAAATTATTTGGATTGAGTGTTTTCTGCATACACTTCTATTGTTTTTCAAAAAATCCTGTTTTCCAAAATTTCGATCGATCGAAGATGTTTTTCAATCGATTGAAAATCCCTTGTTTCTCAAGGATTGGTCTCGAGTTGGTTCAATTGGTACCCGATCGGTACTCGACTGATCAAATTTCAAAAGGAATGAAAAATAAAAAGCTTTTTCACCTCACGAGTTTATCACTTTTTCAAATGTTTTTCTTTCCTTTTTGTCCCTTTCTCTCTCAACCAATCCAATCCAAGTTTTTTTTTTCCCCTCAATTATTCAAGGGTTTTTGTCCTCAAGTATATGTAAGACCTAAATACCCTTCATTTTTCAATTTATTTACATTTTTCATGCATTTTTTTTCATTATTTTCAAACCAAAGATTTTTTGGGTTTTTGATTTTTAGGTTGTTTTTTTTTTCAAATTTGCTCATTGGGTTTTTGTTCTTAGATGATATATACATGATTCCCATGCATTAATTTGATCAATTTTGTGATTTGCAAAAGATATGAAATTCTTGGGCTTAAATTGATGAAATTGACTTGTGAAATTGATGGATTAATTCATTATATGATGTTTTCTAAGTAGTATAATGTCTAATTACTCAATTTGATTTGTTTTTGAAAAATGGGTTTTTCAAAATTTGGGGTTTTTGGTTAAAACTCTTTTATTCAAGTCAATTATTGGTAAATTTTGAATAATTGAACAAGTATTTGAACATTAGAGCATGCATCATATGTGCATTCATTACATGCATCATATAGTTTGTTATTTGTTGATATACTTTGTGCTTTAACCCTTTCTAATGTAGTTTGCCCTTGGTTTTTGTGTTTTCTTTTTGTTTTATTTTCCTTTCTACTCTTAAGTCATTGTTAGGAAATCTAGAGCTAAGAAAAACACTACCTCCTCCTCTTCTAATTTTCAATGTTCTAGATTTCAGTTTAAATCTAATCAAGAGGCCTATGAGAAGTTGTAACTTTTTAGGTTTGTTTGGGCTGAAAGGAAAGTTATCCTAGATGGGGTTAATCTTGAGATTCGTAGGAACTTTGAAAGTAGATGTCGGTTACCTCTTTTGGATGTAGAGCATCCTCCTCTGGCTGCTTTGATTAGAGAGTTTTATTCAAACCTCTCTATTCACTCTGATGATTCCAACATTCACTATGTGAGGACTTGGATAAGGGGTGAAGAGTCTGTCATTACCCTTGAGGTAGTGGCTACAACTCTGTACCTTTGGTATAGCAGCTTATGTATCCTTACACAAAGTTTCCTCCTCTTGACAACATTATGTCTCTTCTTACTGTTACTACCATTAGTTAGGGTACTAATCCTAGGATTACCACACATGAGCTTACTGAGCTCAATTATTTGTTCTTTATGATTTCTTATCATAACATCTAGCCTATTTCTCACATACATACCATTCCTATTGAGAGATGTGTGTTCTTATATGCTCTCATCACTAATGCTCCTATCAATTTTCCTACTCTTTTCATTCGTTCTTTTGTTGAGGTTCATAGGAGTAGCACTAAGTCTCATGGTTTGTTTTTCCCAGTTTCCATTCATAAAATTTTGTTAGATTTAGGTTTAGAGGACTTCCCCACGTTTGGGCCTATTCATATCATTGCTCCTATAGGTGCCACCTTTCTCAGGCAAATGACTGCTTAGTTAAAAGCTAGCTCTAAATGACCTCGTATCGAGTCTTCTACAAGTAATGCATCTAAAGCCCATCCTTTAGGTAATCCTATTGCTGAGGATTTTGTGGACCCCACTGCTGCCATGGATCATCCACCATCTACATCATCCCCTTTATTTATGCGTACTATGCTGGAGATGTGTCTCACCATTTATGCAGCACATGGACAATTTTTGTTGAATTTGCTTAATGAGGTTGCAGCCTTACGAGCAAATTTAGCTAATGCTAGAGGTGCTTCTCCATCAACTCCACCCTTGGATGAGTCTTGATTGCCCTTTGGCAATACATCACAAAAAGGGAGAGTGCATAGTGATAGTAGGAGATGAGGAGATATGAGATTTTTTGGTGTAGATTTTATTTTAGGGGGAGATATGTGTTATGTTTTGATGATGTGATCATGTGTACATATTAGGGGGAGACATTGTTTTTATATTTTTATGTTTATTGTTTCAAAAACTATGATACATTGGTTATGATTTATATTATGAGGTTATTCATGGTATATGTCTTTATTTTTTGTTTTTGTGAAAACAAGAAATTTATTTGGTTTACTTGTATTTTCCATACATGCGTTTATGGTTTGTTTAGTGTTTCAGAAATTTACAGGTTGATTCATTCGAAGTTGCTATCTATTTTTGCAACTGATAGATAGTAGTTAGGTTGAATTGTATTTTAGGCAATAATGTGTAATTGGGCTGTTTTTACTTTGAGCATTTTAATTCTTGTAATGTGTTTTGTCACGGATTACCAAAGTAGGTTCTAAGACTTTAGGATCTAATGTATTAGAACTTCACTTTGTATATGTTGGCAAACCATGATCAAAACATTAAGTCTAGGTTTAGACTTGCTCAAAGTTTTTTTTTTTTTTTTTGGTGGAGAAAGAGACTTGCTCAAAGTTTAGTTTAATGTAAGTTTGGAATTGAGTAATTGCAAGAAATTACTATTCAATTTTTGCAAGATTTGATCAATCAAAAATTAGATTCGATTGATCAAGAATCATGGATCAAGAATTTTCTGTAGAATTTCTAAACTAGCCCAAGCCCATGTGACGTGTAGGGTTAAGTGTTTCATTTCAAGTATAAAAGGGAAAACCCTAGCTACATTTTAGAAGTTTTTGTTGAGTTGTGTGTTGAATCTTTTGTGAGATTTGAGAGGTGTTTACCTTCAAACAAACACAAAGAGCAATCAAGATCAAGATTCATATCAAGAACTTGATGGTTGTTTCAGTTGTTGCATAAAGAACTTTCAAGAAGATCTAAAACCTTTGAGTGGAGTCTCAAAGTCATAAGTAGGAGAACTTATGACTGTTATAGATCAAGGAAAGAAGTAGTCTGTGGACTCGAAGCTGTCACGTAGTCGTGGTAGAAAGTTTTCTACATGGGGTAGCAATAAGATGTTAATGGTCTAAGTCTTATTGTACAAACTTCAATTCTTTCATAGTGGATCTATTTTTAACTTGAGGATAGCTAGGTTAAATCCTCTCCAGGTTTTTTACCAGTTTGGTTTTCTTGGGCTATCAGATTTATGTGTTCTTTACTTTCCGCATTATTTTGTTTTACTCATACTTGTTTAGCCTAGATTTACTTAACAAACTTGTTAATTAGCTTAGCTTAATATTAGGTTAAACATATTGTGTTAAGGAGTTTAAAAACTATCATTTAGGATCTACAAACTCCAATAGCATAGCCTCCAACAAATACCTTCTCAAAAATTATCACGATTGAATCAAAAACCATTTAAAGTGTAAGCCACCCAATTTTGCATAGTATGATCACAACAAAAAAAGAAGATCAGTATTTGAGATAAAACTAACTGATTTTAAAAAAAATGTTATATAAAGGAGTGGGATAAAGCCTACTAAGTAGTGTAGATAATGGGTAATAGAAATGCAAGCTTTATGTTTGGATTTGCAAAAAATTAGAATTTTGCAGATACGTTGAAAGAATATAATTGCATAAATTCAACGGAAAATAGTGTACATTAGATGAATAGATTTTCTAGATATGCTGAAAGTTTAAATATCCAGAATTGCAAAAACTAAATGAGAAATTGTGTATATTAGATGTACGGATTGACAAGATTTGCAAAAAATTTTAATTTTGCAGATACGTTGAATGTAAAGAATTGCGTAATTTCAACAGGAAATTATGTGCATTAGATGTATGGATTGTATAGATTTGCAGAAAATTTGAATATTTGTAATTGCATAAATTCTACGAGCAAATTGTGTACATCAGATATACAGATTGTCTGGATTTGTAAAAAATTTGAATATCCAGAATTGTGTAAATTCAACGAAAGATTGTGGACATTAGACGTACAGATTTTTAGGATTCGTAGAAAATTTGAATACCCAGAACTGCGAAAATTCATGGAAAATTGTGTACAATAGATGTAAGGATTGTCTAGATTTGCAGAAAATTTTACTATCCAGAATTATGTAAATTTAATGGGAAATTGTGTACGTTAGATGTATAGATTGTTAGAATTCGCATAAAATTTGAATATCTAGAGTTGTGTAAATTTTATGGGAAATTGTATACATTAGATGTACAAATTAACTAGATTTGCAGAAAATTTGAATTCTGCAAATATGTTGAACTTACAGAATTGCGTAAATTCAATGGGAGATTATGTACATTAGATGTATAGATTGTATGGATTTGCCAAAGATTTGAATATCTATAATTGTGTAAATTCAACGGGAAATTGTGTATATTGAATGTACATTATTGCAAAAATTCAATGGGAAAAAAAATAGATGTATGGATTTTCTGGATTTGCAGAAAATTTAATTATCCAAAATTGCATAAATTCATCTAGAAATAGTGTACATTAGATGCATGGATTGTCTAGATTTGCATGATATTTGAATTCTGCAGATATATTGAATGTATAGAATTGCATAAATTAAACAGGAAATTGTGTGCATCAGATGTTCAGATTGTCTATATTGTAGAAAATTTGAATGTCTAGAATTGCATAAATTCAATGGGAAATTATGTTTAGTTAATGTACGGATTGGCTAGATTTGTGTAAAATTTGAATTTTGCGGATACGTTGAATATATGTAATTGCATAAATTCAATGGGAAATTTTGTGCACTAGATGTACAGATTGTTTGGATTTGCAGAAAATTTGAATATCTAGAAATATGTAAATTCAACCGGGAATTGTGTACATCAGATGAACGAAGTGTCTAGATTTGTAGAAAATTTAAATTCTGCAGATATGTTGAATGTACAGAATTGCGCTAATTCAACAAAGAATTGTGTACATCAGATGTACAGATTGTCTGGATTTGTCGAAAATTTGAATATCTAAAATTTTGTAAATTCAACAGGAAATTGTGTATATTAGATGTATGAATTGCCTTGATTTGTAGAAAATTAGAATTTTGCAGATACGTTGAATGAACATAATTGCGTAAATTCAATGGGAAATTGTGTACATTAGATGTACGAATGGTCTGGATTTGCAAAAGATTTAAATATTTGTAATTGCACAAATTCAACGGGAAATTGTGTACATTAGATATACGAATTGACTGGATTTGCAGAAAATTAAAATATCCAAAATTATGTAAATTTAACCTTAAATTGTGTACATCAGATGTACGAATTGTTTGGATTTGCAGAAAATTAAAATTTTGAGAATATGTTGGATCTACAAAATTGCAAAAATTCAACGTGAATACAATAGATGTACAGATTGTCTGGATTTGGGTAAAATTTGAATATCCAGAATTGTATAAATTCAACTAGAAATTGTGTACATTAGATGTACGGATTGTTTGGATTTGCAAAAAATTTGAATTCTGCGGATATGTTAAGTGTATAGAATTGCGCTAATTAAATTGTAAATTGTGTACCTTAGATTTTGAGTTTGTTTGGATTTGCAAAAAAATTTTAGTATCCATAATTGCGTAAATTCAACGAGAAATTGTATATATTAAATGTACGGATTGTTTGGATTTGCAGAAAATTTGAATATCCAAAAATATATAAAATCAATTGGAAATTGTGTACATCAGATGTAGGGATTGTTTGGATTTTTAGAAAATTTAAATTTTGCGAATATGTTGAATGTACAAAATTGTGCAAATTCAACGGGAATTCGTGTACATCAGATGTACCAATTGTTTGGATTTGCCGAAAATTTAAATATCCAAAATTACATAAATTCAAATTGTGTACATTAGTTGTATGAGTTGTCTGGATTTGCAGAAAATTATAATTCTATGGGTACATTGAATAAACTTAATCAACTAGAAATTGTATACATTAGATGTATAATTTGTTTGGATTTGTAGAAAATTTGAATATTTAAAATTGTGTAAATTCAACGAAAAATTGTGCACATTAGATGTACGAATTGACTAGATTTGCAAAAAATTTGAATTTTGTGGATATGTTGAATGTATAGAATTGTTTAATTTCAATGGAAAATTGTGTATATTAGACGTACAGATTATATGGATTGGTAGAAATTTTGAATATCCATAAATCATATTGTTTTTTTTTGAATATCCATTAAAGGAGGAGCACATGGCGTTAGGTAATAAGTTGAAAGAGGTGGACAATGATTGCAAGAGTACCCTGGCCAGTCTGAAGAGTGCCAAAGCCTAAGCCGAGGATCAGCGTAAGCAACTCTACACCACAGAGATAAACTTGGCCACTTGGAAATAGTTAGTCCTGGACCTTAAGGCTGAGTAACAGAAGGTCAAAGACATAGCAAAAGAGGTAGCTTGGGTGGCCAAGGAAGCTACTGAGGCTGTAGTGATTGCGTCCTATGAGCACAGGGTGTAGGAAGCAGAAAAAAGGCTGGCTGAGGAGGTAGCCAAAGTGTGCAGGGACTACTGCACTGAGTCTTGGATGGAGGTGCTCAACAATGCGGGGGTCCTTGCTGAATTTGAGCTGAGGAAGGCTAAGAGTGCATTCTTCCCTAAACACATCCGAGAAGTTCTAGCTGACCTTCCTCCGACTACTGTTTTATCCCTCTCCCCTCCTGAGCCGGTCTCTAATAACCAAGACCTTGTTGTGGATGCTGGGATCCCCTTAGGAGTAGTTGGGAAGGGTAAGGAGGTCCTACCCTTGGCCAAAGATGTTCCCTCTGAGGATAACCTTTCCATCAAGGATATGATCTCCCAAGCCAAGGCGGCTGAGTCAAAGTCCGGTACTAGGGATGCCAAGCTCAAGGACGTTGATCCCAAGAAAGGCTCTCAACTCGCACAAAAGTAGTTGTAGGATCTTTCTTTTTCATTGTGGTCGCATTGTTACTTCTTTGTTGTGGCTTCTGCCACTGTATGTAATGTAACTACTTTTGACTAATGAATGGGCTTTTCTCTCAATCTCTTGCGTCTTTGCTTTCATACTTTCAAGCTTATTGTTATTACGAATAAACTTGAATTGTTGCCACTTTAGTTTTAACAAACACTAACAACAATACCCTGCCACTAGTGTAAGTAATTTGACTAAGTACTAACAACAAATCATTTACTCTACATTTACACTATGTGCTACTTCTTCTGTAATGAGGGTCAAACCAAATAAAGACAAGTAATAAACTTATACTTGGATGAATAGTTATGGATTTTAGCTTACCTAGGACCACCAAACCTTTAGATTTGTGTTGGCGCTTAATGAGAATCAAACAGATAACGCAGTGTTAGTTTTATCAAAGTATGTGATCCGAGGGCTTCAGGCATGATTGAGTTTTAGTTTAAAAACTTATAAAAGTTGTCACTATGTTAAGCTCCCCACATCATCTGGTCCGAGAACTTCAGGCATGATTGAGTTTCAGTTTAAACACTTATAAAAGTTGTCATTGTGTTAACCTCTCCACATCATCTGGTCCGAGGACTTCAGGCATGATTGAGTTTCAATTTAAACACTTATAAAAATTGTCATTGCATGTCAATTTCCCTATAGTATCTGGTTTGAGGACTTCAGGCATGACTATGGTTTTGTTTAAACACTTATAAAGATTGAATAATGAGAAATATAATGCCTATATTAAATGAACATATTGACAGAAGAGACTTTCATTAATAATAATACATTTTTAGGTTGTTTACATTCCACGGGCGTGGTATTACATGTTCATCTAAATCTTCCAGTTGTAGGGCTCTGGTACCTTCCTCATGGGAGCGATGGCTCTTACCTCATGAGCGACTCTTACCAGATTGGAAAGTGTGCATGCTTCCCTCCTAGTCCTTTTTACGTTCGAGGTTGATAAAAGGATTTTCACGTTGGGATCCTATGGATTTTGCTTGTTGTGGACCTGAACCTACTATCGTTAGCCATTGCACTCACTATCACACAAGTTTCTTCCCATAGATGGCGCCAATTGTAGGGACATGACTGTGGTCCAAACCCAAGACGTGTGGGATGTTGGCCCAGTGAGCCTAGTACAATAAATTTGTAAAGAGCGGGTTAAAGAACTAAGCCCTAATTAATTTAACAATAGCTAGTATGGGTTTAGAAGGTGATCAAGCGAGAACAAGGCATATAGGACTGAATAAATTCACTGTCTGAGGAGGCAAGTCTTAGCATAAATCAATGGAACTGATTACAAATGCAACTGTGATTGCTCTTAGTATTCTTATTATCTTTTTTCCCCCTTCCTTCCTTCAGGGGTCTCTCAAAATATATACCTCCTTCCTAATGATCTTAGCCCTCCAACTGTCAATCATCAAAGCCACCACTCGAGTGCACATCCTATCAGACACCTATTTTGGCTCTCTGTGAGTTGTGGTGGCCAAGGAAACACTGTTCAGAGACCTTCTTCACATAAACGCGGCTAGAAAAGTAGCTGCAATGCATTCAATGTAGAGGTGACAGGTTTTCCTCAAATATTTCTGGGTTCCCTTTCTTCTCGTGTGTTTATAAGGCACACTCCTAACACTGGAGCTTCTATAGAGGTCATTCTTGTCGTTGGAATATGTATTTGAACTATATTTGCCATGGCCGAAGAGGAATTACTCCTCAGACCGCCATCTACTCCTCTTTTACTCATGGGGCCCTAAATGGAATTCCTTATAACCGTTTGTCTCTCCTTGGACATACCAACATCCTCGGATAAGGCCCAAAGCCCAATATACGATTTTGGGCCCTTATCCCTATAAACATAATTGCGTAATTTGAATGAGAAATTGTGTACATTAGATGTATGGATTGTTTGGATTTGCAAAAAAATTGAATATCTAGAAATGCATAAATTTAACAGGAAATTTTGTACAATAGATGTATAGATTGTCTGGATTTGCAGAAAATTTGAATATTCAATGGAAACTATGTACACTAGATGTATGGATTCTTAGGATTCTTTGAAAATTTGAATATCTAGAGTTATATAAATTCAACGGAAAATTTTGTGCATTAGATATATAGACTGTCTGGATTTATAGAAATTTTAAATATCTAGAATTGTGTAAATTTAACAGGAAATTGTGTACATTAGATGTGTGGATTGTTTGGATTAGCAAAAAATTTAAATTTTGTGTACGTTAGATGTACAAATTGTCTGGATTTGCAGAAAATTTGAATATTCAGAATTGCATAAATTCAACGGGAAATTGTGTACATTAGATATACGGATTGACTTGATTTGCAAAAAATTTGAATTCTGTAGATACGTTGAATGTATAGAATTGTACAAATTCAATGGGAAATTGTGTGCATATGATGTACGGATTGTATGGATTTACTAAATTATGAATATGCATAATTGTGTAAATTCAACTGGAAATTGTATACATTAGATGTATGGATTTTCTGGATTTGTAGAAAATTTGAATATCCATAATTACGTAAATTCAATCGAGGATTGTGTACATTAGATGTACAGACTTTTTGGATTAGTAGAATTGAATTTTGCAGATACGTTAAATGTTCAAAATTGCCTAAATGGAACTTGAAATTGTGTACATTAGATGTATGGATTGTCTAAATTTGCAGAAAATTTGAATATCTAGAATTGTGTAAATTCAATGGAAGATTTTGTACATTAGATGTACGGATTGTCTGGATTTGTAGAAAATTTAAATTCTGCGGATACATTGAATGAACATAATCGCATAAATTCAACGGGAAGTTGTGTACCTTAGCTGTACGTATTGTCTAGATTTGAAGAAATTTTGAATAACTAGAATTGCATAAATTCAACGGGAAATTGTGTACATTAGATGAACGGATTGATTGGATTTGCTAAAAAAATTTGAATTCTGTGGATATGTTGAATGTACAGAATTGTGTAAATTCTGTTGAAAATTGTGTACATTAGCTATATGGATTTTATGGATTTGCATAAAATTTGAATATCCATATTTGTGTAAATTCAATGAGAAGTTGTGTACATTACGTACGAATTGTCTTAATTTGCGGAAAATTTGAATATCCAGAATTACATAAATTCAACCGGAAATTGTGTACATTACATGTACGGATTGTCTGGATTTGTAGAAAATTTAAATTATGCGGATATGTTGAATGTACAGAATGTACTAAATTGCACTAAAAGTTTCAGGTCAAAATATGATTTTGTAAAGTTTTTGCTAAAAATACATATATGACAAGTTTGTTGAACGAAATGCTAATATAACTAAGTTATAGACCAATATGCAAATATTACAATGTTCCATGACATAATGCGAACATGGCAAATATGATGGCATTCGAATTATTATGAAAAAACAGGCCATGGACCCTTTTTATTAATATCTGGGCTAAAACTTATTAAAAGGTGAGATGGGTTAATTTTAAAGGTCGACCTAGGCTGTTTATGTTTCCGATCTGGGCTAGGCTCTAAAAGCTGATGGACTTGAACTAGTGAATTGAGATACCATCTTATCAAGTTGGTTTGGATTCCTAAGAAAGAGTGGTTGTTTTCCTGTTTAAATCTTATTATAAAGTTCTCACCTCGGGCGGTGAGGATTCTTTCCCTTCGAGAAGTATTTGGAAGGCAAAAGCCCCTACTAGGGTGGTTTTTTCACATGGACTGTGGCTAAAGAAAGATCCTCAAATTGGATAATTTGAAGAAAGAGGAATTTTTGATTTGTTAATTGGTGCTGTTTGTGTAAGAACAGCGAGGAATCAGTGGATCACTTGCTCCTTCACTGTCACTATGCGAGTAGCTTATGGTAAAAAGTTACTTGACATTTTGTTACAAAAAGTACTGCTGCAGATGATCTTGCATCACTTCCACAATTAGTATTAATGTGCTTACTTAATACTAGTTTCATTTTTTTTTCCTTCTTAGTTTCAGATAAATTTATATGATGGAAGGTTATTAGCTGGACTGGTTAATGAGAAACAGTTAACTGAGCATTCCTTAGGGACCATTTGTATCACAATCGCATGTTGATTTTCTTTAGGATTCTTTGTAAAATAAACCCACTAATTATATCTATGGATACAACTATTTTCTTTCTTTCTTGATTAGTATCTTTTTGTCTTCAAAAGTTCCTTGACAAACATATTCCGAAAGGGGGAAAAAGGACACCAAAAAAAAAAAAAAAAAGGATTACCTGCATGGACTTGAAATGGTGAAATCTTGTGCAAATTAACTGGCTTACACCCCCCCAATAATGTTGTGTTGAAATGGAGGCATATGGTGGCGTGAAATTGTCATCCCTGCTACATGCTTTACTCTAAGGTGTTCTTTGGTTGAGGGAATTAATTGAGAATGTTAGAAATACTGAATGATTTGTATCGTATTTCATGAGTGAGAAATATACATGTGATGCCTTTATATAGGAGGCATATGTGTGCGGTACAAGTAGACATATGTGTGCTGTACAAGTAAAGTGTAGTACAAGTACAAGTAACCTAGCTGGGCCTAAAGCCCATAACATAATATACATTAACAGCCCCCCTCAAACTCAAGGTGGATGTGAGACCAACTTGAGGTTGTCAACCAAATCACGAGTGCGTCCCTTAGGAAGTGCCTTGGTGAAGATATCTGCAAGTTGATCTTTGGAGGAGACGGAGAAAAGCTTGAGAGCACCATGGACAAGATGATAACGGATAAAATGACAATCAATCTCGATGTGTTTAGTCCGTTCATGGAAGACGTCATTGTGAGCAATGTGAATGGCACTCTGGTTGTCACAATAAAGGGGAGTAGCAGAGGATGTGGACACACCCAAATCCTTAAGAAGCCATCGTAACCAAAGGAGCTCAGATGTGGTGTCAGCAAGAGCACGATATTCTGCTTCAGTACTGGAGCGGGCCACGAAAGTTTGTTTCTTACTTCGCCAAGAAATCAAAGAAGAACCAAGGAGAAAGCAATAACCTGTAGTGGACCTGCGATCAGTGGGATCTCCTGCCCAATCAGCATCAGAGAATGCACGGAGTACAAGAGGAGACTGAGCTGAGTAGAAAAGGCCATGGAAGAGAGTGCCTTTCAGGTATCGTAGAATGCGCAAAACAGCAGCATAGTGAGTTGATCGTGGAGCAGACAGATACTGGCTTACCTGATGAACAGCATAAGAAATGTCTGGACGAGTAACTGTGAGATAAACTAGGCTGCCAACCAATCGTCTGTAAAGAGAGGGATTAGACAATGGTTTCCCCCCCGAGGGTGTCAGATGCGCATTAAGTTCAACTGGAGTGTCAACAGTCTTGCTGTCAGTGAGTCCAGCTCGAGATAAAAGGTCAGAAGCATACTTGGCTTGAGTAATATACAGACCATCTGTGGAACGAGTGATCTCAAGACCCAAGAAATAGCTGAGATGTCCAAGGTCTTTCATCTCGAACTGCTGACTAAGAAAATCCTTGAGTTCTTGAATGCCACTGAGGTCATCACCAGTTATGATCATATCATCCACATATAGGAGAAGCAAAATGGTGCCTTTATCATTGCGACGAAGAAATAAGGCAGAATCATAAGGACTGGCAGTGTAACCCAAGCGAAAGATGGTGGAGCTGAACTTGGCAAACCAAGCTCGTGGAGCTTGTTTAAGGCCATAAAGTGCACGTCGAAGGCGACAAACCTTGTTTGTTTCAACAGAAAGACCAGGAGGAGGTTGCATATAGACTTCTTCATGCAGATCCCCATTAAGGAAGGCATTTTTAACATCCATCTGAAAAAGATCCCATTTACTAGCAGCAGCAACAGCTAAGAGGGCACGAACAGAGGAGATACGGGCAACTGGAGCAAAAGTCTCTTCATAATCAATTCCATACTCCTGTGTAAAACCTTTGGCAACAAGCCGAGCCTTGTAGCGCTCGATGGACCCATCAGAGCGAGTCTTGATCTTATAGATCCACTTACAACCAACCACAGACTGACTAGGAGGGAGAGTAACCAGATCCCAAGTATGGTTTTTGGTTAATGCATCAATTTCCTCTTTCATTGCAATCTGCCATAAAGGGTCAGTAGAGGCCTCACGATAGGTTTGAGGCTCATGGAGTGTGGCAAGGGCAGTGTAACAATGATAATCAAGTAAATGTGCAGGAATGGATCTTACCCGGGTTGAGTGGCGAGGTGGAATGTCTTGTGGAGGATCTTCAGGCGGAGCAGGAGCAGGGGACCTAGGCTCAAGATGGGGTAGCTCGTCAACAACCTGTTCATCATCAAAAATATCTGGAGATGGAATAGAGAAGTCCAAAGGAGGATCAAGAGTATCTGTAGAAGGAACAGGAGACTCATCTGGAAAGATTTCTAAAACAGAAGAGTTAGTTAGGGAAGAACGAAAATGAGAGAGTTCAACAAATAAGCGGTGTTCCCAAAAGACAACATTACGAGAAACACGAAGACGATGAGAGACAGGATCATAGCACCGATACCCTTTTTGAGTTTCACCATAACCAAGGAAACAACAAAGTCTAGATCGAGGCTCAAGTTTGTTGTGCTCATGAGGCTGAAGAAGAACGAAACAAGCAGATCCAAAAGAGCGAAGGTAATGATAATCAGGGGGTGACCCAAAAAGGCGCTCATATGGAGTCTGATTATGGATGACAGTGCTTGGAATGCGATTAATGGCATAAACAGCATGAAGAGCAGCTTCACCCCAAAATGGGGCAGGAACTTTGGCAGAAAGAAGAAGAGCACGGACAGTGTCAAGGATATGACGAAGTTTTCTTTCGGCTCGACCATTTTGTTGAGAGGTGCCTGGACAGGTTAGATGATGTACAGTGCCATAGGAATGTAACAGAGCTTGAAAAGCATATTGAGTATATTCAAGAGCATTATCAGAACGAAAAATTTTGATATGTTTGGAAAATTGTGTTTCAACCATTTTTGCAAAGTTACTGTAAATTGGCAAGATTTCAGAACGAGATTTCATAGGAAAGATCCAACTATAACGAGAGTAATCATCAATAAAAACAACAAAATAACGAGATCCACCAATACTAGTAACAGGAGAAGGTCCCCAAACATCAGAATGAATTAACTCAAAAATACTATTAGAGATAGATTCACTATTATGGAAAGGTAAAGCTGGCTGTTTTCCTAACTGACAAGAAGTACAATCAAAATTGTCTTTGGACACAGAACCCAACAGACCCTTAGAAGCTAACTGTTGTACCCGAGTAGATGAGGCATGACCAAGACGAGAATGCCAAAGTGCAAGAGAAGGTAAGGAAGAAACTGCAGCAGCTGCAGCAGCAACAGAGACAGGAGCAATAGGTGGAAGATGAAGATTGTCCACGGGAAACATACGCCCAACCCTAGGACCGGTCCCAAGCTCTTGTCCCGTCCTCGGATCCTGCACAATACACCCAGAATAGTCAAAAATAAGGCGATATCCTAGTTCAGCTAATTGTCCCACAGAGCACAAATTATAGGATAGGTCAGGTACATGGAAGACCCCAGGAACAGAGAGGTTAGAGGTTGAAACAAAACCTAGACTATTTCCATGCATGGTGGAACCATCAGCTATATGAATATTAAGAGGATGTGGTGCAGGGTCAAGTTTGGAGAACAAGGATGAGTGAGGTGTCATGTGATTGCAGCAGGCAGAATCAAAAAGCCAAGTTTGAGACTTACCGGGCAGAACTGAGAGAGCAGTGGAAAGAGATGCATTACCAGCCATACGAACAGCCTGAGCTATGATCTCCTGCAGTTCAGTGGGGGAGAGGTTGATAGTGGATCCAGAAGACTGGGACTCAGCTGAAATGGAAGGCATCGGCGGAGTAGGCTCAGTATTAGCAACAGCAGCAGTAGATTTGTTGCGACGGTAACAAGTCTCAATGGTGTGGCCAGGACGCTTGCAATAATTGCAGAACTTCTTGTTGGTCTGCTTACGACGATTGTTAGACCCAGAAGAATCACCTGATTGCTGAGGTTGCTCAATGAAAGGAGCAGAAGGAGTAATAGCCAAAACATTGAACTTATTCTGGGCTTGAAGGGTTGCAAGCCGAGCTTCTTCTCTAACCAACTCGTTTACAGCAGTGTCAAGAGAGGGAGGAGGATCGCGATTAAGAAGTTGACCTCGGATGGGCTCAAAGTCCTTGTGAAGTGACATCAGGAACTCATAGAGGCGAAATTCATCTCTAACTGTAGCATATTGCTGAGCATCTTTTGAGCATGCCCAAATCGGATCAGAAAGGTCAATTTGGTCCCAAATGAAGCGAAGCTGATCATAGTAGTCATTGATGGATTGCCCTGGTTCTTGTCGAAGTTGATGCAATTCAACTACCAATTGATATTTCATGGATCCGTGAGTAGTGGAGTACCTTTTGGCCAACATATCCCATGCTGATTTTGCATCGTCAAAGCTGCCCAACAGATTGGAGATGGAGGGAATGGAAGTGTTCCGAATCCATGTGAGGATCATGTGGTTGTGACTATCCCATTCAATCATGCGACCAAGGAAGGCAGCATCTTCTTCACTTGCTCCCTTGACAGGAATGGTAATTGCACCAGTACAGTATTGCCAGAGCATACGACCCTTAAGAAAACTGCGCATAGCTTGAGACCAAGATAAGTAATTCTTGTTCCCCTCCAATACAGTATTGATGGGGCGAGGAAGAAAAACATCCTTTTTATCCATTTAGAAACACAATATGCAAAAACAGACTGCAAAAATGAAATCTACGCGAAAAACTGGGTAAGGAGAACCTGGACTGAAAAAGTCAACTCTGGCAAAAAGTCAACGGTCAAAGTCAACGGTCAAAAGTCAACGCGGTCAACGGTCAAAAGTCAACGCGGTCAACAGTCTGGAATGATGACGTAAGCAAGCTGACGTGTGCTGACGTAATCACTGATGACGTCACTAGGGCTGACGTGGCAATATGATGACGTCAGCAGACCGTGGAGCGTGTGTCTGGCGCGTGGAGGCGCGTGCAAGCGCGTGGAGGCGCGTGTCCGGCGCGTGCAAGCGCGTGTAGGCGCGTGGAAGCTAGTCTCCGGCGCGTGGAAGCGCGTGGGGGCGCGTGAATGATCTTGGCGGCGCGTGGCAAGGACGCCGAGAATTGTAGTGGCGCGTGGGGGCGCGTGTCAGGTCCGATGACGATGAAATTTCACAGAAAAGTAGATCGGAGATATTTCTTTCCGATGGTACAATCTGTGGTCTGATCGGAGAGGCGGAAGCGATGGTGGCGGCAAGGCAGTGGTCTTTGATGTGCTGGAGTCGCGGTGGGGGCAGTGGTGCTGCTCACAAGAACGGCTGCAGATGACACCCAAGAAGACAAGACTGCTTAAGAGCGACACACCAAAGTATTAGAGCAGTGGCTCTGATACCATGTTAGAAATACTGAATGATTTGTATCGTATTTCATGAGTGAGAAATATACATGTGATGCCTTTATATAGGAGGCATATGTGTGCGGTACAAGTAGACATATGTGTGCTGTACAAGTAAAGTGTAGTACAAGTACAAGTAACCTAGCTGGGCCTAAAGCCCATAACATAATATACATTAACAGAGAAAAACATATCACTAGACATTCCTCATGTATGTGTTTGAAGCTTCCGAATGACACACAGTGAAACAGTAGTTCTAAATTATGAAGTCTGAAGTTTGCTTAGCACATGTTACACATGATATACACAGAAACCTCTTGCATGTGACCCTTGTTTGTTAAAAAAAAAATTACATAATAATCACTTGGAACACCACTCTAATAATCTTCCCCATTGTAATTAGGTTCATCAGGCTTCTGTGGCAGTAGTAGCAACCTTTTTGGTGCTTTGCGTTCATCAGTGTGTTCAACCTTTGAGGTCCCTGCTTCATCCATCACAGCATCTTGCATTCTGTCTTCTGCTTCATGCAAAGACTTATAAAGCTTTCTCTCATAGTACCTGCGCCAAACTGCTTGGATGCGACGGGATGCCCACGTCTTCCATTGTAAGGAGTAAAACCTGAAAGTCATCAATCACAATTACACATGGGGATCATTCCAATTGGAAAAATAAAGGTAATCAGAGTTCTAATGTAATTTTTCTTCAAAGTCACTATGAATATGCAATTCTAACCATGAAAGACTATCACAGACCAAGGAAAAGCTATCATATTTTTTTTTTTGTTCAGAAATCCAATGCGACAGGGGCATTGTAGATTTTGATGGGATAACCGTGGTATTTCAATGTAAAATTAAATGAAGAATTGATGACCACATCTTTTTGTACAATTTCTGAACAATTTTTTTGTTTGTATAGCCTCACTTTGTTTGGAGAATGCTGAAAATAATCATCCAAAATGTCGATAAGCTTAGCTTAAAGACTTGCCTGAAAATATGCTGGAACTCCTTGCTATGAAGACGCCGAAACTGAGAGGCCACAAACTTCAAATCACCAGCCCTTAGAGCAAAGGCTTCAACCTCTGTTTGAGCTATTACTGTTCTTGTTGAAATGGGAAGACTGGTAGAGGAGTGGGGATTCAAAGCCCACGCGAAAAGCTCTTCTCCACAGAAGTCACCGGGCTTCAGATCACCAGCATTACCTGTTTTCTCAGTCATAGTGGTCAGGGTTCCTCGCATGATAAAGAGCATCTCATCCACTGGATCCCCCTCAAGAGTAATGCAGCTCTTCTCTGTGTGAAGCACTGGTTTGAGACGATCACAAAGTGCATCAAACAGTTGACTATCCATTTTTTCAAACATCGGCACCTAAAAGATAAAATATACTTGATGAACACAATAGCAAGAAGTAGGACAAAAATATGTATGGAAAAAAAAAAAAAAATTCTCACACTCTTGAGAAGATTTAAGCAAAGATGGCGGGTTATGTCCCTTCTGAGGTCCTTAGGAAGGCTTTGAAGTAAATTCTCTTCTTCGACACCTCTAGTTAGTTGCCATTTATATTGTTGGTATCGTCTAACTCGTGCCCTTAATTCCTCAGGGAGCATGCGGTGGGACATCCACTGTTCTGCATCAGTCCTTTTCACTCTCATTTCTTCTACTCTCATTGTTGTGGACTGCAGATATCTCTATAACATTCATAATATAGCACTTTTAGTTAATCAAATCTTAGGACTATTTGTGGAAAGGCTTCTACTCATAAGTCATAATACCGGATAGAATAAGTGAGAACTGACCAACATCATGTTTCTATTGAAGCTAAAATAGAACAGCAGATCTTTAAGAATATATACACCACAGAGAAACTAATACAATAATTATGCATATATATTGGATGAATAAATATGCATGTTTTTTAGATATCACGGGTATATGGCTTTTGCTAAAAGGAAGGAGAAGGAGATAGCAATGGTAAAGATGACTTTCACAGCTCTAACTCGGGGCCAAAGCCCCCTGAATTTGCTCTTTCATAATGGAAGACCTGAACTACTGGAGAATAGAAAGACTCGTTTTTAAATGTCACAGTTGTGTGTAGGATTTTAAGTTTAGTTGTAAACTGAGTTAAACAATCATTTAACACTCATGTGAACTTTATTATTTTTAGGTAAATACTATTTGGTCTCTAAACTTTACTAAAAACTTGTTTTTCATTCCTAAACTTTATTAAAAGTTTTCTTTCATCCCTAAACTTTAAGAAATTCGTTTTTTATCCATAAATTATTGAAGTGTTCATATTTTGTTCCTAAACTATTGAAAATGTTTTATTTATGTTATTAAACTTTACTAAAAGTTTGTTTTTCATTCATAAACTATTGAAAAAGTTCATTTTTCATTCTTATTTTTGTCTCTATACTATTCAAAAAATTCTTTACAAAATTTAAAGATGAAAAAAGAGCTTTTTATGTTTAGGGACGAAAAAAAAGTTTTAGTAAAGTTTAGGGAGTAAAATAGTATTTTATCCTTATTATTATTATTACTAGTAGACCCAAACGACACGTGATAATAGATAATTATTTTGTAGTTATACAATAATAATTTTTTTCCCAAAAATTCAACGATTTCTAAGATTATTTTTGTTTTATCTATTTCAAAAAATATATCATCGTCATTTTATTATTTTGATTTTTTTTATTGAATATATTATTCATTTTTTAGGTGGTCCACATTTTTCTATGTTATGTTATGGTGCATTATATTTTCCTTTTTTTTTTTTTTTTTTTTAATGTACAACTAAATTGTTTAAATTTCAAATATATTATTTAAATTTCACATTCTTGTAAAAGAGATTATCATGATAATAAAAGCTTTTTTTTTAAAAAAAAAAACACTTTATATTACTCAAATAAATTGATAGGCACATTCAAATATATAGCCAAAATTGTATTTTGACATAAATTCAAATTCTCACTTCTAAAATAACTAAATATTATGTTAAGCAAAAATCAAACAAAAGCTATAATAGGGAGAGAGAAGACTTGTGATGGAAAACTCAAAAAACATACCACCAAATTGTATTTACCCAAAATAGTGCTATATAAAAATACAATGATTAATAATTGAATATTCATCAACCTAAAGTAGATTGCAAAAGAGAATAAATAATAAGCAAGAGAAAGAGAGAGAAAATAATCACCTTTATCGAGAGAGAGATAGAGAATAAGTTGAGAAGAGAAGAGTCAAAATTAAAGATATAGTAATGACTCAAACACCAAATTATCCAAGTCATGCTATATAATAAAATAACATTATATTTTTATACACTATCTTTGTATGTAATAAGATAACATTAACAATCAAAGAAGAGAAAAAAAAAAAAAAAGATTATAACTTAAAAACAAAAAATCAAATTGCATAACTCAAAATAGAGTTCTAAAGAATACATAAATTTATCCATCTAAAGTAGAGATACAAAAAATAAAATATACACAAAAAAGTGAGAGAGAGAGTAATAACACTTTTTTGTGTGTAGGAAAGTATGTGTAGAATGGGATAGAGAGAATAACAAATTTATAGTAGTAGGATGGGGATAAAAAAAGCCAAAAATAAAAAGAAGATGAAGTGATAGAAGAAGAGTAACATTAAGGTTGAAAGTAGTGGAGAAATGAAAAAGTTAAAAGGGTTAGGAAAAGGTTGGAGGAAGTGTAACAACAAGATACAAAATTAATAAGAAGAAGAGTAAAAAATAAAAGAGAAACAGTTGGAAATAGGTGGATGATGTGGTTGCCGATGTAACTCAATAGGAGTGTAATAACAATAAATGCTACGTTTCAGTTATATATATATATATATATATATTTATTTATTTATTTATTTTATGCTGTCATGAAACTAAAATTTCTATGTTGTATCAAAAAAGAAAAAACAAAAAGTCAGACTGACTCAAACATCTATTTACATAATGATATCATAGTGCTAAAATATTAGGTTAGAAAGAGAACTGATAAGAATAAGAGAGTTACCTGCATATTGCCAATAAGTAACGAGAATAAAACCAACCCAAAGGTGGATATTCCGACGGCAAATACTATCTCCCCAATAAAAGTGCTTGTCGCAAGGTTTTGGCCAGCAGAGCTGAGGAAACAAAATGATTCAATATAAAAATGCCTTTAGCTCCTACGCTGTAACTCACAATGTGTTAGATCTTGTTATGAATTGACAAGCCTTGATTTATATATAGGAACTTAATTAGGTAACCAAAATTTTAATAGGAAAATATTCACTCTTGGGAATTAAATCCTATGCAGATGACATTTGAAATAATATTTGAGGCGATGCAACTGAATTAAGGCACTAGACACCTTTTCAAGAAAAAAAAAAAAAAAAAAAACTAAATATTACCAAGAATTTTGTTGTTCAATTGGCATTGTTGTGGTCTCTTTTATCAAAATGAACATATAGAGATAGGCGGGAAAGCTGCCTACCATTAGGGTTCGAATCTTTTATCCTCACTAATTATAACAATTAAATTATATATATATATATATATATTTTCTTACCTAAGATTACGAAAACCCCACCAAAAGCAGTAAGACAATTTCACTCTAAATCTTGTTGAATTTAGTACCATTCCGGACTTGAGAGCATCAGTAAACATTCCAAAGTTGAAGTCCGTTAGATTTTCAATATCATCAGGTTTTTTATAACGGCAATTCTCAAATACACTTGTAAAGCTTTTACGTTCTTCATCATCACAGTAAAGATATTTATGTTCACAAGCGGTAGAATTATCACAGTAATCTTGCCAGCATTTCCCCACTCGTTCAATGGCAAACAAGTACCAAAAAGCTCCAACAACCTGCTTAATTTGTCAAATTTATTTGTGATCATAAAATCTTGCAAGTAATTAATGTTAAGAAATTAAAATCCACCACCATAATCAACTTACGTGACTGGCTAGCATATAGAGGAAAAGATTATAAGCAGCTCCAGCCCATGCTGTCTGAGTCAGTATCCCTGAGGTTCTTTTTACTTCCATGTAAAGTGGATAGAGCCGAGTAATTCTAGGCACATATTGTGAGAATATTACGAACTTCAACCTTCGCTTCATAGCTCGGCTTTTGCTTTTGGCAATGAAAACAAGAGATACCACCTGAAAAGCAGAACACATCCATAATTGTAAAACTGACTTTCCCTTGCACACCAAATTCTGTTAAATCAAGCAATTTAACACAATTTTAGCATAAGACATTGTTTACTTCTACATATAATTTGATAGATGCATTATGTGTCCATGTGTGTCCAAAGTACCATTTTGAACTAATAATTGTCAAATATTTCTAAGAGCTCAACAAACACTTCTTAGTATTTCCATTGAAGACGTCCACTATTCAAATTCCTTCTTTCTCAACTATCAAATTATCAGAAAATTAAAATTAAAAATAATGGTCAAATATATGTTCGGGCCTCTGATATATAACCTTAAGACTTGTGGTCGTTTCCATTATTTCCTTAACTGGTTTAACCTCAGCAAAAATGGAAGCCAAACGAACTAATACACTAATTGCTAAGTTACAATTTGGGAAGCAATTCAATTACTATTAAAACTACAGAACTGAATGTTGTTATGAACACACAAAGACTTGTGTCTTATTGGTGAGCTTTCTCCTGTTGCTTTATAGTTTATTTGCAAGCCTCACTTGTTTTTTTTTGTATGTAACTATCCTTTTAACTATTTTTCAACCAATAAGCTTTCAGTAAAAAGCTACATCAAAATGCACTAAATAAGATTTGTGATGCTTCAAATTGATTGAATGTCCTGCATACCTGTGGCAATGGAAGAATTGACAGAATGTCAATGAGGAAGTATGTGGATAAGTATCTTTTTGCTATAGCCACCGGATCAGTAATCGTCTCACCTCTTCCAAAGACTTGAGAAGAAGGGGCAATAAATCCAGTACGGAACTGAAAGATTATATGAATTACATAAAAGGCATCAAAGAGTGATCGAAGAACGCAAGCAATTTTAGCTAGTCTTTTGTCTGCACCCATGCATTTGTATTCGTCGATCTTGCCCTCAAAGATCATTGGGATGTAAAAGAACAAAGGGTCCAAGGCCACGGATATCACACAAGAGAGCACAAATACTTTGTTCCAAGTTTGAAGAAATTGACCCTGAGGATCAAGAATTGTCTTAGGAGGACCTGCCTCTTTTTTTGGCTGATCAGCTACATAAGGAATGCTTTTCAGTTTTTTGAAGCTTTTAATCCTCTCGGAACCCCACTCAAATCCTTCCCCAAGTCTCTCCAAAACTCTGCCAACTGTTGTTCTAAAGTTTCTTAGATATAGTCCATGTTCAAAGTCATAATTCTGCCCAGAACTCAAAGATGGTTCTGAACTCTGATCCTTAAACCTGTATATAGATTAAAGTGGCATAAAGAGAGTGTAAGTAGCACAATATCAAATAACTGATTGCAATTTAGTCTACTAATAAGTTTCTTCCATAAACTGACACATCTGAATGGTCCCTAACTATGGAATTCTGCACTAAAACTGAATGTCAGAGAAGGACTGACTATTATTCAGTAACTCAGCTTTTTGCAACACTACCAATTTACCAATTCTGGTTTTTTTTTCTTTCTTTTTTTCCTTCCTAAACTAGAATGTCTCACAATGATGGTATCAAATTAGATTCCTCCATTAGGATATTTTATGATAGTTTCACACAATCTGACTTTTCAAATACCAATAAAACCACTAAAAAAAACTATTGCATGATAGTATTTGTGACACACGCACATGCACTCAAAGAAAGCAACAAAGACATGCCGACAAAATTGTGTACACGAAATAAAAGCAACAGAAGGAGGGACTGCTAAAATTCAGGCTTAAGCAAACAAACCTGGAAAATTTAAGTCGCTTGGAATCCATTTCCTTCACCCAATTAGATGTCCAACACGAAGAGACAGACCTGTGATTTGGACAAACTTTATTTACCTTTTAAGAAGTACGAGTTCAAATCTGGAATTCTTTTCTATGAATTTGAAAACCCAGAATGTAAAAGCCAGAGATAAGTAAAGACTGTAAGAGTAGCAGCTAACAAGTATGATATTAACTAACAATTATGGGACTGCCCTGTATAAATCATTGGAGCACCATCTCGTCAATCTATGCAGTCAGTCAATGAGTAAAAACTTTAAACGTGTAACATGCCTTAATTCACTTTCCACGTACCACATCCAATCCCACTCCAGTCGGGAGAGGACTATAAATTGACTATAAGTAGTCCATAAGAAAATGAGTGGAGGGTAGTGTTTTGGTGTTTATATGAATACAAGTAGGCCATTTTTTTAATAAAAAATAATGATCATGTAGAACCCACCGAGAGGAAAGTTGACAGTGGAAATTATATAATGAGTAGACAATAAAGTAGTGTACAAGGTGGGCCTAAATGAAAATTGATTTTTCAGTGAAATTTATTGGAAGAAATATTGTATATCCTATCAGGGGCGGAGGCACGTACAGGGGTGGGGGGCCATCCCCCCCATTTTAAAATTTTTAAAAATATATATACAATTATTTTTATGTTTTTAAAATTTAGTCTAAAAAATAAGAGTTGGTCCTCCCAAATATTTGAATTAGTCCAATAATGCTCTTAAAAAAAATAATTGGTCTAATAGTTATAAAGACATAACTTTATTTTTCGCAATTCTATTTTTTATTGTAAAATGTACTTTTATATCTGTTAAATATTTGATAAAATTTGGCATCAAAAATTTTTAAATCTATATTTTTCAACCCATTATGTGACGATTAACAAGTCATTGACTTATTAAAAAAAATTTGTCACTAAAACTACACATAAAATGTGTCTTTAGTTGCCATATAATGTGTTAAAGCAAGGTAGCTTTAAATATGTTTAGAGCTTAACTTATTTTTCCAAGTTTTGGATCATTCATGTTTTTGAAAATTTCATTATTTCAATTGAAAGATTTTTTACTTACTTTAGCATAAAATTTGATAATTTGTGTTTAAAATGAAACTTTTTAAGATATTGACTATGAAAATGGAAAAAATGAATTTTATTTTATAAAAGATCGCCATCAAAAATAATTTTAATTGAAAATATTAAGATTTTTTTTTCTTTTTTTTTTTTTGTTGAGTGTGTGTATATATATAACTTATCAAATAAAAAAGTGTTTATATATAATAAAAAGCGCGCGTGTGTGTGAGTGTGGAAGTTGTCTTGATAAATATATTAGCGTTGCAACTTGGCCCTCCCAAACAAAAATTCCTAGCTTCGCCCTTGATCCTATGGGTCCGTTTAGATGGAATTTATTTTGTTGAAACTAAAAATTAAAAACTGAAAATATTATAGTAAAAGAATTTTTAAATATGTGAATAGTATCGTGAAACCAATTTTTAATTAAAAAATTACTGAAAAGTGAAGTTTGTGGGTCTCGTAAACAATACACGAGATCCACTGATGTGATAAAAGTGACGAAAAAGTAGGAAAAGTGTGGTTACTGTTCATGAACAGTAGCCACTGTTCCTACTGCAGCTGACAAAAAAAAGAGATTTATTACTATCCAAACGTCCACTGTATAGTATTGTTATGACAATTGTGAAATTTGTTAAAAAAAAAAAATTTGTATAAATACATTATTTAATGTTAATAGTTTGGAGAGTTGTCAAAAGGACAATACTATAGACTTTAATCTTAAGTGGGGCCATTGAACTTTGTTTTCATTGGAAAAAGACAAAAATGTGCTATGTACTTCTACAGAATGTTGGACATTAGATTGCTATTTTAGAAGTAGAGAAATCTCCTTATTTATGCTAGGGAGAAAGTTGAGATAGAAAATTTTTGTTAAGGTACAAGATGCAAATGTTAGGGGGAGGTCAGGGGGGCACTTTCCCCCTCTCGGCCTCCTTTGCCCCCACCCCTAATCACATGGTGCCTTTATATTTTTTTTCTTCTTTATTTATTTATTTATTTATTTTTATTTTTATCTTTGGATTTTTGGGGGAAGAATGATAGTGAGCCTCTATTTCAATTGTACGCTCATCCTACCTCTTGGGCAAGGTTGTCAAATATGGACTGGACCGAACGGTCTAACCCAATTACCCGTGACCCGTGCCCCAACCCAGTTCTTTAGCAAGTGAAAATGGGTCATGAAATAAATAGTGAAAAATGCATCCATCAAGTATAGAACCAACAAACTCCCACCCAACTTACCTCTCGAGCAAGGTTGTCAAATTCGGACCAAACTGGACGGTCCAACCCGGTTACCCGTGACCCGTGCCCCAACTTGGTTCTTTGGCAAGTGAAAGCAGGTCGTGAAATAAATAGTAAAAAATGCATCCATCAGGTATAGAACCAACGACCTCCCACCCATTTAAGACCTCTATCCAACGCTTCCTTGCGTCATACATGAATTATATATTCTCTTTATTTAAATTGTACAAGATTAATAGTTTGCTTTTAATTTTATCACTATTTACTTAATAGTATTTTCTAAATTTATTTTTGTTCAAGAATGATGCTTTTACATCAATAAATATGAATATAAAATTTGTAAATTTATGTTAAAAATGATTTTATTTTAAATTAAAATGCTTTTTATTTGAAAGATTAATAAACACAATTTTTTAAAGCTTGTTTATATTTATTATTTTCTATCCACTTTATAAAAATAACGAAAATTCATTTGAAAGTTGTTTTAATTACTTTATATTTTTTTAAGGGTAAATTTCCATATTTTTACACATTTAATATATTTATTTGTATTTTAACTAATATTAAATCAATTTTGATGTCACCACAGTTCGATTTCGATTGAACCTTGGTCCAACCTTAAAAACCTTAAACCTCTCCCTCCTTCAGTTTTTTGAACGGTTTGGGTTTGAAAACCAGCTCTCGCGTGCCTTTATTTCAATTGACAATATTCCAACCAATCTATTAAGGGTTTTACTAACGTGTGCCCTTAGGACATATATTAGTAAACCATTTTAAGAAACTTTTTATGAAATAAAAAAGAAAAAAAAAAGTTACAAACTTTTTTTACAGTTTTTTTAATTCCCCATAAAATGTTTCCAAAAATAGATAATTAATATGTACTCTAAAGGCATACATTAACCGAACCCATCTATTAAATATTTGAATCATTCTCCTTTTTTTTTATTTTTTTATATAATATTTGTAATAATATTGGATATCACAGTTAAACTTTGTTGTCAATTAATTTAAGAGTAGTATTACATCTACAATATTTTTACAACAATTTGATAAATTAATACTTTTTTTTTGCTAAAATATTAGTTCTTATGTGGACTCATTAATAATATAATATCATTTTTTTATCTATCACTAATAATTTGCTACTTAAAATTTGTTGTAAAAATGTTGTGTTTCAAACTTTATTCTTAATAGTTTAATAATTGAAATGAGGCCTTACACGATAGATTTGTAAGTTTGTGACCAATCAAATCTTTTGTTGGTATTTATCATTGAAATCTAATGAATTTAATCGCTTGAACACTTAATGTTTGTTACATCATCAATAACTAGAAATATCATTATCATAGTGTGCACATCACATTATTTATTTATTTATTTATTTATTTTTAATGAAAGGTAGAATTAAGTGACTAAAATTATTAGGTTTTAATAATAAAAGTTACTAATAGATTTTGACTTACCATAAACTCAATATGCAAAGCTAAAAGTTGAAACCAAAATTTTAGAGAGAGAGAGAGAGAGAGAGAGAGAGTCATGCCCCAAATCCAAAAGGGTTCAAAGCATGAGAAATACATCCCAAAAGTACTTGTATATATATATATATATATATATATATATATATATATATTTTTGACAATTCAATCCAAGATAAATCATATCAAGTACCAACATAAAAAATTATCATAACTAGTCGCAGACCCACGTGATGCGTGGGAATATATAATTATTTTGTAAAATGATATAATCCATAATTTATTCTCTAAAACTTATTGAAGATAGTTTACTCCTAAAAAATTGAACTATTTCTAAAAGTATTTTCCAACTCTCCATCTCTACAAATATATCATTATATTATTTTGGTTTTTTTTTTTTTTTTTAGATATGATATTTGTAACCTAATAAGGGAGGGACATGCCAACACAACATTAGATTTCCTATTTTTCTTCCCATGATGAGATTGTATCATATTTTAATTCTTCTAAATTTTGATGTGCAACCTTTGTACCCATTGCTAAATCCTTAATTCCAAAAAGTGATGTCTAATTAGTTGCCAACAAAAAAAAAAGACCACAAAAAAAAAAAAAAAGCAAAGTGAAGTTTTATAGGTTAGAATCATCATGTACAAAAACTTATTTACAATAAGATAAATAAATAAAATACATATTAAACAAACCTTACTTCAGCAAAATGATCAAATTTAATAGACCCTCACTTAAATCAATTTCCATCAAAAACCAAATTGTCAAATTGTATTGTGTCATTGATTCCACCCATGTCCACTACAGACATTTATCAACGTGTCCATGTACAAATCACTCAATTGTCATGGTTCTAAATTCCCATAAAAATTCAAAATAGTGCGTATACGAATTGTAAGTAAGTGAGTCACCTATATTGCCATGACATGGTCAAAGTTGATGGAAAACTTGCTAAACTCTACCAATTGTTCTTGCCTCAGAGAAGATATCTATTAGTATTCCAAGTTATGAATTTCAAATGGTTATGAGAAGTTATTAGATTGTATCAGTTGCTATGCCCCAAAAATTGCAATTGCTTCTACCTTCATTGGAACACATCAGGCTATATCATATTGTGTTTAAAAAGGAAAGAAATAGCAAAATCCAAAAGAATAGTATTGTTAAGTTTTGTCTAAAACTCATGTACATAGTATTCTACATATTCAAGAAGAGAAAATTCTAAAAAGAAAATCAAGTTGTTGCAAAAATAGCATAATTCAAAATCTAAAACTAAAAACCCAATTATTGTTCATGTACACAGTATTATAGATAGGTATTCAAAAATCAAGAACCAATTAGTTTTTATATTAGCACAACAATTAGCATAAAGCAAGGTATTAATGGAATTTAAAAATAATTTAGTTCTTATACCAAAAAATTTCTCATAAGCTAAACAATCCCCAAAGTTATTCATCAACCAAACAAGCCAACTAAGGTCCCAAACACAAAAATTCTAGCCACAACACAACAGTCTACTGATGCTGATGTACTTTGAAGAATTAGAATTTACTTTAAAAATTTAAGCTAAAAAAAAATTTAAACCGTTACACCCCATGTTCTATACACAAAAAAATTTAAGATTCAAACTCTACTCTCTTTTCTCTTCCATTTTCCCACAATTTTTGGGACAATAAATAGTCAAATTAAACAATAAAACAAATCATTAGTATAAGGAAATGGAAATCTATTATAGCTAACGTGTATTGAACTATAAAAAGTGAATTATCCAGCACCACCCAAGAACAGCAACAAATTCATTCCTCTTTCCTTCAAAAGGTTCTAAGAAAAGAATGGTTACCAATTGATTAGTATGACCTTCAATAGATTAAAAAGCCTCCAGTGATAGCGAGCCTTGATCATTGACATCTGTCGAGGAATTGACAAATGAAACAAAGATAAAAATTAAATTTAGTTCAACATATAAGACGACTGGAAAAAGAAAAAAAAGCAAACATATTGAGAGTAACATTTCTACAATCTAAAGAAGGGCAACCATAAATAAATAAATAAAATAGTAGAACTAATTTTGAGAAAGAAAAAAAAATATATTTTAATGAGATGGGAATAAATAAAAAAAAGAATAAGAATAATACAAATAGTAGAACTCATTTTGAGTTTATACCCTTTGGACTTGGGCTATTAATGTTCACCTCTCATCTGCTTCAGTTTCGTCTACAAGCTCTAGAGTTATTATCTATCTCTTGCACTCATTTGATTGGGTTTTGGTAGACAGACTTGAGCAATGACTAAAAGAACGGAAAAAACACTCAAGAAACTATCCCATTGAAGGCCATACCAATCATTTTATAAAGAGAGAACAATTGAAAATTTATAGAAAAAAAAAAAAAAAAAAAGTGAAGAGGTGAGAAGGATATAATCTATCGGTAACTATAAGAATTTCATATAATAGTGGCATCTCAAGAGTCTAGGTTAATAGAGAGACAAACAATAGAATTGGAGATAAAGTATCAATGACTTTAAGAATTCCATATAATAGTAGAGCTTGGGTTAATGGAGAGACACAAGATAGATTTGGAGATAAAGTAACACCTAAATTTAAGAAGAGACTCAATAAATGGCAATCGGTAATACAAAAAATAAAAAAGAAAGAAAGAAAATAAATGATGACCTGGCGCTGATGTGGCTTAATTGGAACATAGCAACAATAAATGCTACGCTTCAGCTTTTAGATATACTAGTCACTAACCCATGCAATGCATGGGCTAGTTGTGAAATTGGATTACTTGTAAAAAATAACTTACCTAATTTACTTAAAATTTATTTAAGGAATCAATCCTAATTTGATCAAAATTTATTTAGTATTGGTCTTGTTGGATTAATAAATGAAATAGTATACTTGCATTTGTTTACAATGTAATATGAGGCTAGTCATACCACATCAACCACTTTATCAAGATGTTAAAAAAAATAGAAGAAAAGAAAAGAAGAACGTTATCGAGCTTTTCAATTCAAAATTAACAATAATACTTCAGAAAGGAACTCTTAATCTTAACCAAAGAATAAATGAAACTTAGAAACTCATAAGGTCCAAGCATATTTGATAAATCAAAAAATGTACATCCCTAAATAAATGCTATGCTTCAGCTTTTAGATATACTAGTCGCTAACCCATGCAATGCACGGGCTAGTTGTGAAATTGGATTACTTGTAAAAAATAACTTACCTAATTTACTTAAAATTTATTTAAGGAATCAATCCTAATTTGATCAAAATTTATTTAGTATTGGTCTTGTTGGATTAATAAATGAAATAGTATACTTGCATTTGTTTATAGTGTAATATGAGGCTAGTCATACCACATCAACCACTTTATCAAGATGTTAAAAAAAAAAATAGAAGAAAAGAAAAGAAGAACGTTATCAAGCTTCTCAATTCAAAATTAACAATAATACTTCAGAAAGGAACTCTTAATCTTAGCCAAAGAATAAATGAAACTTAGAAACTCATAAGGTCCAAGCATATTTGATAAATCAAAGAATATACATCCCTAAATTTGCCATGGTCATGTTCAGTTTAGGCCAAATATATAGGTTAAATTTGTTGTGTGGATCCTCTTTAGATTAATTCTTGGAGAAGCATATGCAAGTGAAAAACCCATAAACAACATTTCAAATCTCATGAATATGGTCTAAGCATATTTGATAACACGAAGGATATGCATCCCTAAATTTGACTTGGTAATGTTTAGGCCAAGTATATTGGTTAAATTTGCTTTTGTTGTGTGGATTTCTAGATTAATTTCCTAGATAAATAAAAGAATTACATGAAAAACTCATAAACAACATTTCAAACCACATGAATATTTTATAGATAAATAAAAGAATCACAATGCAGCATACTATGCAACTTTCCTTTTCTTCATGCATTGATTTAATAACCATTCATGTATTTCATACTCACCCTAAAGCTATATTGTTTAGTTGTTTAATATTCAATGTACCTACCAATCACTCAACTCTTCTACAAAAATTCAACTTTCTTACCTAAGTTTTATTTGAATAAATTTTCATTGCTCCAGTTAATTGTATACTTTGATATAGATTTTTTATTTACACTCAATGAAGACCAAACACGAAAAACATAATCTTTCATGACCGAACAAATGACACTACGATTCTATCATCAAATTCCTCTCAAATCCTAAATTATTAAAGCAAAAGTTATCAACTTTTCTAGTTTTGAGATAAACTAAGGAGGGAATCCTAGAAAACAGCATGTATGGACAACTAATATCTATATAAATGGTAACCACAAACCTAATTGAAGAATCAAAGTCATGGGTTTCGCTTCCCAGATTTATTGGCAAAAAAATTCATATTATGACCATCCACTATAAGCCTATCATATTCATGGACGGTAAAAGTAAAGAAATAATTTTTTTTTTAAGAACAAAGAAACCATAGAGAATTAATAGCTTTATTGAATTATTCACCTCATGCCTTGAAGAATGTTCACAAATTCTTTACTTAGTTATTTCAAGCCTTGTGAAGAAGTAGAATGTTGGATAGAGGGAAAGGTATTTTGCAGAAGCCAAGTGTAAGGAATAAGCTCCACTGCCATAGATGGGAACAGAGTTTCAAATAATAATAGCATGATTTGGCACAGTGAGATTTTATAAGGCACTTTAGTAGGACATATAAACATGACCATGTTCCTATAATTGAACTGAAAGATATATAAAACAATTCCTACAGTATCTAAATTTTATTTGTTTATTTTTATTTTTTAAAGCCATCAAAACAAATTGCATTGTTCAAACATATTATGGTGCATATAGTCCTGCATCATACATACACATGAATTTATTTGTTGTTGAAAACGTAACTTGATCTAAAATATAACTCAATTAAATAAGATTATGCAGGATGAGAATGGTATTAGATATTATCTTAAAATAAGTAAGATTGCAAGATTAAGTAATTTCTACTTGGCTCAAGACATACCAGGAATATTTCAAGATTAAAGAAGGTATTGTCGTTCATCTCCTTGAAGGCTTATAAGATGCAAAGATAAAGTGCTTATAGTGAGGCCAAATTGTCTACAATACAAAAATAAATATGAACATAGTGGCATAAATTTCATGAATATTTTAACCTCTGTCCTAATGCATATGGGCCTATCTAATGTATATCAAAATGAGAAAGAGATTTTGTTGTGGCATAAGAATGTCAACGGAGAAATCAATGACTCAGGGTAGGTAATTAGCAAAACTGGGAAAAAAATAGAGTTATTTTACCAATATGAATTTCCGTCTCATGCTGTATAGCAGTTGCCCTCGGCCTTATTGAAAATAGAAAGGTACCCAAGACCAATTTAATCCATTTAATCCAAATACCCAAAAGGGGAAAAAGAGAGTTATTTTAGCAATATAAATTTAAGTCTCATTTCACTGCATTATTTGAACATGGTAGAAGAGAGTTCACTATTCTAATATGTTTTAACGTGGTAGTAAATTTTTTTTTTTTAACGGTAGTACTCAGTGGTTGATCTTTTGTCTCAATGAGTCTTATGTAAAGGTCTGGAATTTTGAAATAAGGAACCAAACAATTCAGCTTGATCCAAAATCTACCAACTAAAAAGGGTAATTGATGATTAAAACTATAAAATATTTTTTGAGTCAATCAAAAAAACAAACATATATGTATCAAAATCACAACACAAATAGGAACATAAAAATACAATGCATCCAATAGTTTGAATTATCAAAACCTTCTACATCCAACTCATCAATTTATGAATTCAATTTCTAATTCACCCATGATCCAATTCTACACATCACATATGAAAATAATTATACATAACAATAATAAGAAAGTAATGAAAATCAGAAACCAATAACCAAAAACTAAAGAAAAATATAGAAGAATCTTCAACCTATAGAGGAAGAAGCCCAGGTCTGAAAACCCCACTAAAGTATTCATCTTTTACCACAATAAGAAACAGAAACAATAAATATATAATCAAATTCAAAAACCAAATGGAAGAACATGTCAGTCTCACTGTTCATTGGACAGTTTCTGTAAAGAAAAATGCATGTTTTTACTGTGTAGTTTTATAGAGAGGAACAAAAATAAAATAGCTCTTGGCAATATCCGAGACCTTAAACAATCATAAACCATGAAGTTGACTTAAACTAATGTAAGAGTATAAATATTGAATTATCAAAAAAAGAAAAATGCAAGAGTGAGTAAGACGTTTTGTCAAACACTTGGTGTACATGTTCTTAATGGGATTGAAATAACAGTTAAATAACATGAATCCCTCCAAAAAATACAGAACTGAAGAAAAAAAACTTCAAAATGATCCATTAAAAAAACAAAATCAACATTAGAATGTTCTATTTTCGAAGAGGAATCTGACTTCTCATTAGAAATTAATAGTCTATAAGATATTTTTCAGAGTAAAAATCAAGCCACATACACATTGTTCTAATCATGCAGAAATTGATGGTCTCCTCTATGTGTTTGATCAAACCCGACAAAAATGACAATAGATTGTGGTGCCCGAATCGCAAATCTTGTTGTTCAATTGAAGGCAATAGCAAAAGAGTTGTTGCTATAGCTTCCTTTGTTCTTTCAATCGTACAGCCAACTCGGTCAGCATCATTGAGTCTCCTGTAAACCTTTCCCAAGTCTCTCTGAGTGGAGATTTGTACGACTTAGTGCTTCTTCTCTCATCGCAGAGAGAGAGAGTCATTGGTGGAAGAGAAGGGTACAGACATAAAAAAAAATAAAAATAAAAAATAAAAAAAATAACAAAGGGTGTTGTTTGGTCTTTTACAACTACTGCCCAAGGGACCAAACGTTGTCTCCAGTTTATTATAGGTAGTTTTTATAGGGACTAAACGGGGTCAATGGATGATCAAAAAGGCAGTTTTTATTTTTTAAATGAATGAGTAATTGTTCATTCAAAAAAAAAAAAAAAAGGGAATGTGTTGTTATTATATAGATGTTATTTATAGTGAAAACTTAAAAATGCTGTGAAACAAATTGAAGTAAACCGGAAGTTAAAATCTCAAATCTCAAAAGGCATAATGTTTCGTGTTTTTAAATATAGACATGGCGCTAGTTTGTGTAGCCACATGGAGCAATGAGGTAAGGTCAACAAAAGGTCAAACATTTCGGCTATTAGTTATTATATAGATATAGATAGATAATTCCATTAAAGATACTCCCAAAGTAAGTCAAATCTCTATGCAATAATTATAAGAACTATTGGCCACAAAAAGAATAGAGGTCTAAATAAATACAATTATAAATCATTAACTTGTCCCATCAATGGAAATAAAGTCATAATTACTATAATATACAAAAGAATGAGTCAAGCCTACTCTAGGATATACAACATCTAAATATCTTCATCACAAAAGTCCAGGCTCCATCAGTAGTTAGTCTAAGTACTACTAGCCACAAAAACTTGTCTCAAAACAATTGTTGCCTACTTTGAAAAGTTCGTAAAATAATGGGATAAAATAGAGCCCAGTAAGTAGCATAATTAATGCGGGTGGGAGAAATGCAAGTTTCATGATGAAGAAAAATTTACAAAGCATGTTTTAGTTTGGGAAATATCTAACTGAATACTGCAAGATCATTTTCAATAATAATATGACAAGAATGATTAAATAATGGGCACAAAGTTTCTCAAAGTAATTACCATGAAACTATATACTATAATTTGTGAGAACTAAATATATAATTCCAAAGCCATAAAATCCAACATAAGGTAATTTATCGCAAATATACCACACTATCACACAGACCGGTCAGGGAATCCACCCATTCACACTGGCATGATATTGTCCTCTCTGGTATGCATTCTCTTGACCCCATAGGTAGCAGCCTCACCTATACTCTCAAGGTTTTATCTCTCGCCCCATGGGTAGCAGGGAGAAAGTGTCAAATAGGACCTCTTTTACATTAGGCCTTTTGGCCCCATGGGCAATAGCCTCACCAACACATAATGAAAGAACCTCTTTCATCCATGGGCAACATGGAAGAATGCATCATCCAAAGTGAAAGTGAACTAACCTAGCTTTGATTCTGTTGTCACAAAGACTACGAAAACCAAAGCAGGTGATCACCGAGAAATCACATATGGCATAGAGTTAAAATCACATAAAGCTCATAGGTTCTATGTACTTTGAAATGCATAGTTTATATCTAGGTAGTCAGAAAAACCTTAAATAATCAAAACTTTCTTAAAGCTTGTAAGGTTTTCAACGTCATTCTTGTCAAAAATATTTTCTATCAATTTCCTAAATAACAAGATAAGCATCTTTAAATTTTCTAGTAAACCATAAAATCCCCGAATTCATTACCAAAGATTAAATCAAAGATGCTCATATTTTCCATGTCAAAGATTCATGCATTTCCCCATATGCAATATTAAATATGATGCACTTTCATATATAATCATATATAGTAGGGTCAAAATACAACACTTTTTAAGAAAACATAGTTTAAGTTTTCAAAATGTGTTTGACCCAAAAACAACGTTTATGGAACATGGTTATTTTCCAAAAATCTCATTAAAAAGCCACTTACTTTGTAACCTGCAAAAAGCCTAATTCTTCAAGCTCCAAAGGAGATTAGCTAGAATCTAAACAATATTAAGCAAATCTATCACAATAATCATAAAGCTTGAAATTGTATCTAGTTACAAATTAAGAATTGAAAAAAATAAGCACTTAATTAGGAGAGCCTAGTATTTAGCCTCACAAATAATATTTTCCACTTCCAAAGTTTCTCAACCAATTAATTTACGAGGCATAGACTCCCATTATACTCATGAATCATTCAAGGTATTATCTCTAATTAACATCAAAACCTCAACACTTTATAAGTGGTTCCCACAAGATTTATATAATATCATTAGGAGACCCATGGCACGAAGAATCACAATATCCTCCAAGACTAACAATTTTGAACTTTAACTAGCTCCAAATAATCAATAAAAATTATATTCACCGTTTATTTCACGTTAAAAAGCCAAAAATCCTAAATCTTCACCACTTAGATAACTACCATTGTAAAAACTATAAATCCACTCATCAAATATAAACCCAAACATATAAACTCACGAATATCACTTCCAAAGCTCATAAATCACATGAATATCATTATCAAAGCTTATATTAAAATAACCTCAAGCAAAAGTATAAAACGCACCAAAAAAATTAAAAATTTTTACCTCAAATAAAAGGGATGAAGATGCTTAGAGGTTCCTAAGGATTTTCCAGTGACCTTGCTAGAAAAATGATGGTGGAGATGGTGGTGTGAAATGGTACCGATGGGAGAATGTGGGAAATGAGTGTGTGTGAAGTGAAGGGAAAAGAAAAAAAACTGTTAGAAATACTGAATGAATGTATTGTATTTCTCAAGTAATAAAATTATATGAGTTCCTTTATATAGGAGGTAGAGTGTATAGTATAAGTATGTGTGCTACAAATGAGATTCGAGCAATCAGAGCAAAGGTATCTTCATAATTAATCCATACTCTTGTGTAAAATCTTTTGCAACAAGACGAGCTTTATAGCGCTCAATGGAACCATTAGAGCGAGTCTTGATCTTATAGATTCACTTACAACCAACCATAGATTTCCCAAGGGGAGAGTCACCAAATCTCAAGTATGATTTTTAGATAATGCATGAAGTTCCTCTTTCATTACAATCTACCATAAAGAGTCAGTGGAGGCCTCATGATAAGTGTGAGGCTCGTGTAGTGTAGCAAGGGCAATGTAACAATGATAGTCAAGTAAATGTATAGGAATGGATCTTACCCGAGTTGAGTGATGAGGTGGAATGTCTTATGCAAGATCTTCAGGCAGAGCAGGAGCAAGGGACCCAAGCTTAAGATTAGGTAGCTCGTCTTTGACCTATTCATTAGAGGGTGATCTAGGAAAGGCATAAAAAATATTTGGTTGTTGGACAAGGAAGTCTATAAGAGGATCATAAGCAACTATAGAAGGAATATTTGGCTCATGAGGAAAAAGATCTAAGACAAAGGAGGTAGATAGGGAGGCATGGAAATGAGAGAGCTCGACAAAGGAGCGATGTTTCCAAAAGATGACATTGTGGGAGATACAAAGATGATAACAGATGGATCATAACATCGATACCCTTTTTGAGTTTCACCATAGCCAAGAAAACAACAAAGCCTAGACTGAGGCTCAAGTTTGTTATGCTTATATGGCTAAAGAAGAACGAAGCAGGGAAAATGTGGTGATAGTTTGGAAGTGACCCAAAAAGGTGCTCATATGGAGTTTGATTTTGGATGACAAGACTAGGAATATGATTAATAGCATGAACAACATGAAGAGCAGCTTCGCCCTAAAAAGGAGCAGGAACTTTGGCAAAGAGAAAAAGAGCACGAACAATGTCAAGAATATGATGAAGTTTTTGTTCGGTTCTACCATTTTGCTAAGAGGTACCTAGACAAGTCAGTTGATGAATAGTGCCATAGGAATATAAAATAGCTTGGAAAGCATATTGAGTGTATTCAAGAGCATTATCAGATCAAAATTTTTTGATGCATTTGGAAAACTGAGTTTTAACCATTTTTGCAAAATTACAATATACTTGCAATAACTCAAAGCGATGTTTCATATGAAAAATCCAACTATGGCAAGAATAATCATCAACAAAAACAACAAAATATCGAGATCCACTAATATTAGAGACAGAGGAAGGCCCGCAAACATTAGAATGAATTAAGTTAAAGACATCAGTGAACATTGATTCAACAAACCTCTACAAGTCAAGTGTTGCACCCGAGAGGAAGATGCGTGACCAAGTCGGGTATGCCAAAGTATAAGGGAAAAAATAGAAGAAACTGCAGCAGCTGCAGCAGCAATAGAAATATGAGCAACAGGTGGAAGACGAAGATTGTCCACGGGAAACATACACCTAACTCTAGGACTGATCCTAAACTCCTGTCTCGTCCACGGATCCTACATAGTATACCCAAAATAATCAAAGGTAATGTGATAATTCAATTCAGCTAATTGTCCCACAAAAAATAAATTGTAATAAAGGTTAGGAACATTAAAGACCCAGGAACCGAGAGGTTGGAGGTCAAAATAGAACTTATATTATGTCCAAACATTGTAGAATCATTTGCTATGTGAATATTGAGAGGGTGTGGTGCAAGTTCAAGTTAAGAAAATAAGGACGAATGAGGTGTCATGTGATTGCAACAAACAAAATCCATAAGCCAAGAGGAAGGAAACATACCAGATAAAACTGAGAGAGAAAAGGAATAAGATATATTACCAACCATACGAATGGTATTAGCAATGATGATTTGAAGGTCGACTTTGAAAATAGTGATAGTGGATCTAGAAGACTTGTACTTTGCGGAGATAGGAGCCATTGGTTGGATACTCTTAGTATTAGCAACAGTAGCAACAGAAATGGAAACAACTTATTTGTTGCAATGATAACAAGTCTTAATATTATAGCAAAGACGTTTGCAAAAGTTGCAAAAATGTTTGTTAGATTGTCAGGGACAATTGTTGCAATAAGAAGAAGACTTATTCTTATTCTTCATTTAAAAGAAAAATATGCAAAAAGGGACTACAAAAATGAAATCTACGTGAAAAATTGGGTAAGGAGAACCTGGATCGCAAAAAGTCAACAATTAACGCAAGTCATGGTCCATGATCAAAGTCAATGGTGGCTGACGCAACAAGTCAACGAATGACATAGGCCTGTTGACATAAGTGGCTGATGTGTTAGATGACGTAAGCGGCTGACGTGGCAGATGACGTAAGCAGTTAACGTGGTAGATGATGTCAATTAGGGCTAACGTGGCGGCTGACGTTGTTGTGATGACATCACAGATGACATCATCAAGTGCTTCACCAATGTGTGTGGCACATGCCGAACCTTATATCGACATGTGGGACAACTCATCAAATCATTGAGCGGCGCATGGGGGTGCATGGACACTTAGATGGTGGTGATTCTGGTGGCGTTGAGTAGATTAGTTGATGATCTATACGATTGTGTCTTTGGTGTTGTAATCAGAACTTCAGAACTGACAGATTCGATGAAGATTGTGATCTTGGTGGCTGAGAGGGATCTTCCTGCAGTGATGATTTAACCTAGAGTGCCTCTGATGGTGGCGAAGTAGTAAGAAAAAGGGCACATATAGGTTTACTAATTGGAGAGGGTTGAGGCAGAGAAAATGCCGAAGAAGACAAGACTGTAAGACACCAAAAAGGTTAGAGCAGTGGTTCTAATATCATGTTAGAATTACTGAATGAATGTATTGTATTTCTCAAGAAATAAAATGTACATGAGTGCCTTTATATAAGAGGTAGAGTGTGTAGTACAAGTATGTTTGCTATACAAGTAAATAAGGTGGGCCTAAGGCCCATAGCCTATAACACATTTACAAAAACAAAAAGAAAAAAAGGGATGGGCCAAAAGAGAGTGAGGGATATTTGTGAGAATGAGTGGTGGGGGATTGTTGGGTTAGGTGGGGCACGTGTGATCCAATAAAAAAAATCTGACATTTACTTTTTTTTTTTAATTACTAGAATGTTACACACACATAAAGAGAAAGAGAGAGAAAGAGAGAGAGAGAGGAGGGGGGGGGGGGGGGTAAAAGAGACACAAGGCCAACTAAGAGAGAGTGAGGTAAAAGAGCCACAAGGCCATCTCACTCATGAGTAATGACCTAAAGTAGTGGGAGGGAGTGGAGCATGGACCACAACCCCAGGCTTTACAAAAAAACGTCTACAATCTTTTTGTAGGGGACTAAGACTCAACAGATGTTTTTTCTTTTTGTTTGTTCAAAGAGAAAATAGATATACTTATCTTTCACATCTTTTCAAGTTTTAAAATTCTGTAGCAATAGCAAATTGTTCCTATATAACTTCATCTCTTAAAAATTCATAATAGTTTAAAGGTTTAAATTGTGATTTAAACCCTCAATGATTCATTTCAAAACACCAAAAAATATCGACCAATTAAACTATAGAACTTTTAAGCAATTATTATTGTTAATGTATACAAGGATTTTGGTGTCCCTATAGAACTTTAGGGTTTGTTTGGTTTGTGAGATTTTAAGAAGAATGGAAAATGAAAGAGAGAAAAGTAAAGAGAAAATATTTTTAGCGGGTGTTTAGTTGGAGAGAGGAAGAGAGAGAAAATTAATGGGGACCAGGTGTTTTCTCTTTAAACCCACCAAAACGTTTTCTCCCTATTGAGAGGAAAATGCTCAATGTATTAAGCTAAAGAAAATATTGTCCTTGTGCACTTGCTTTTTTATAATTTTTTCTACTTCTTTGTTTTTTGGCCTTTTCTTGTGTTAGGACATACGTGATTCATTTGTTAGGAACATATGTCATTATTTTTTGTAATTGACTAATCCTTTGACAAAACGCACTTTACTTGTATTTGGGTAGATCTAGGATAGGTTTAATACTTTAAGAAAATTGTTTCAAGTTCAAGTGTTGAAGCCATGCAAGTCTATCCAAGATTCAAGTGTGAAAAGTGTTGTTCATTAAAACTCGACAGCTAGCATCTATCAAGACTTGTAGAGCTGTTCTAGCCCGTGGCTCGACAGTAGCTCGACAGATAGGGTATCTGTCGAGGTTTATGAAAAACAGAGTTTAAGTTCTGTTTTGACTCCAATCTGTGATTGTATATTTAGGCTTTCTTTTCTCACAACCCTAGACATATAAAAATATTATTTTAAGGGCCGTCAAAGGTGGACACAAGTTATACAAGTGTTGAGCAAAGTTTATTCAAGCAAATTGTAACTGGAGACAAAATTTGCCCTAGTTCATCTTTCTTGTGGAGAAGCTGTTGTGTTTGTACACCGTAGGGTTTTGTAACCAAGGAGCTTCACGATCTTCATCGTGTGATGAACTGAAGAACTTTGCAACCAACAACCTTCTCTAGTTGGTGTTTGTCGCGTACTGGGATCCGCATAATTGGTTAGTCACGTATTAGGAGCTTGGCATTAAAATGAGAGATTGTCACTACAGAACAAGTCCAATTAGGTATTGGGGTAAGGGTTGAACTATAGATTGATATAAGGTACTGAGATTCCTTTACTTGTAACCACTTGTTGTGATAATAGTGGATTATCGGGAATGGTGACCTTAAAATCACCCGGTGGGGTTTTTGCTTGCATGTTTTCCCTATTCGTAAACATATCACCGTGTCAATTTATTTTCCGCTACATACTTAGTTTAATTGGTGATTTGTTTGGGCTACCATGTGTTTGCATGTTAATTTGATTAATTAATAAACTTGGCTAATTAATCAATTAATTTCATCACAAAGGGTCAATACGTTTTTGGCCTATCATCTTGTACTTCTCCCTAGTGTTTTTTTTTTTGGTTGTACTCATTTTCCTTTGGCTTGTGCTCTTAAAAAAAAAATAAAAAAAATTGAAGTGTCCCTACATAATTATTTAATAAAAAAAAAATGTGTTACTTTTTTGTTTTATTTAAATGAAGACATAATTGTAAATTACACCAGCTTCATTTTTCATAATCTCATTTCTCTTCTCAGCCAAACAAATAAGTTTTCCATCTCTACACTTTTCCATCCTCCTAATCAAACACAAATGAAAGAAAATTAAATCTCTTCTATACTTCCACTTTTCTATCCCTTTCTCATTTTCTCTTCTCATAGTTTTCTACCCCTCCAACCAAACAAACACTTAAGCAATCACTGTTTTTAGTGAATACATTTTAAACAGTTAAAAAGATTCATGCTCTATATAACTATATTGTTGGTTAGTTCTTTACCATAATGGCTGAGAATTTTTAAAAGATTTTAAAATTACAAATTTTGGAATTTCTCAAAGTTGATACTTATGTTGTGTGGTTATTGAATTTATGTTATTATTTTTTGGTAATATTAAAAATATATAAAATTAAATATTTTAAAATAATGTTATACGAACTCATTAAGTAACTAAATAATTAATATTTAACCATTATAGATGACATTTTAAATGACAAATGTATTCTTACACATTAATAAACATTTTTTTTAATGAAAATAAAATCTTTAGTCTCTAAAATCATTTCTATATAGTTAGTTCTAAGAGTATAAAAGGTAAATTGAATAAATAAATTTAGCCGCAATATTGGTCCCCTAAAAAATACGGAATATTCGAGAATTGACATTTCCTCCCTAAATATGAGAGTTGGGATTACTACTGTATGGACGATTTTTGTAGCCCAAGCCCACAGGATGTGGGTTAAAGGTCCAACGAACCCAGAACAATGAATTTGTAGAGAGTGGATCGAAGGTTTAGGCGCTCGCCGGCCCTTGCCAGGCCGGAAATACTTTATCTTTTATTGAAAGAACACTTAGACCAATTTACAACTGAGGGATGCTCCTCGGCCTATGGCCGAGGAGGCTTTCTCTTTCTCATTCCAAAGAACCCCCCCTCTTACATTTTGCTCACATTTCTTTATATATCCCCATCTTCTTCCCCCTGTTGATTATCTATTGGCCTTCTTCCTGACGGCCTATCCCATCAAAGGTCATATCTGTGCTCAAGTGGTTCACCCTGATCAATGTCGCCCTGTCAGGGGGTTACATCCCCATTAATGCGGCCAGAGGGGTTAGGTGAACGTATTCAATGCCGAGGTGACAGTTCGCCCAGAGCTTGCCCTTCTCCGTACCGAGGTCTCGGACGACCGAGGATAGGGTCATCCTCTGACCCATCATGTGTCCTCGGCGTGGGCCATTGGGGCCAGGGTTGAAGTGGGCCTTGGCTGCTCGATTTTCTGGCCCCACAATAGCCCCTCAAAATCTTGCTGCACGCATCCTCGGGCGGGGAGAAGGATTTTGACATCCTCGGCCTTACCCCCCCCCCCCGCCCCTCATCAGTGCTGGGGTCCATTCACCTGCCAAGGGCACGTCGCTGACGTTTCGAGGCACGTAACGTGTCCATCATTAAATTCAGGCGGCTCTGTGCTCCTCACATCCAATGAGGCGTTACCCATCCAACGGTGGAGATTCATCTTGCATTTATAAGCGGGAAAACCCGTACGATTTCTCGATTTGGGGCATAAATACCCGTACAAACCCCTTCTTCCTGTTCCTCATTTGTAATCAAGAATATTTGTGCGCCCCTCCTGAGTTCATCCATACTCTCACTAGCACCCCTAGCGCAAAAACCTGTCTGAGGAGCCCTTCCTCTTTCCAGTAAGTTGCTCTGTCTCTCTCTGGCCTCTCTTTCTCTTTACCCTTCTTTCTACTTCGCCTGTTCTTTCTTAGTTCTTTTAGGCGTCAACCGGGATGGGTAGGTTTAAGAAATACGTTGATACCGCGGAGGCGATGGAGGAGTTCATCACCGCCCACAGAATTCCCGGCAATGTTGGCCTGAAATACTGTGAGGACGGGGAATGGCGCATACACAGGCAGGAAGGTAAGGTGGTAATTCCCATAGTCGCCTTCCTTAAAGGGGGAATGACGATCCCCATGGGGCCGGTGATGAGGGATTACCTCATGCACTTCCGGTTGGCTCCTACCCAGCGTGGGATAAATGTCTTTAGGATTCTGGGCTGTGTGGACGCCCTGAACGAGAAGATGGGGCTGAGGTTGACCCACCACGACGTGAACTGTTGTTACAACCTTCAGCTTCTCAAGGGCAAGTCGTATTACCTGAAGACGAGAGATGACAGGGTGCGGCTCATTCAGTGCCTCCTCGAGTCCAGTAAGGGGTTCTACGAGGATTTCCTCATCGTGTCAGGGGAGTGGCACGATGGTCTTCACTGCCCAACAATAGAAGGAATACCAGGTGGGGCAGTGGGAGACAGAAAGGGTTTCAAGTTCTCGTCTTTTTTCTTTGCCCTCCTTTTTTTTTTTTTTTTACTAACGCGGTGGTATTTTTCATTTGCAGACCCGCACGCCTTTCAGCGTCACTTCCATCTGGTCAACCGAGAAGATTTGCAAAAGGTGCTGAGGGCGCCGGTGTATATAAACGAGGACGACAATCAGGTTAGGGCCGCCCACATAATTTTGGGTTATAAACCTACTCAGAAATCGTTCCCGGTTCCGAAGCACGTCATCCTCGCCGGCGATCCTCGGCTTCAGAGGATTACCGTGACCGAGGACGTATTTTCATTCCCCGAGGAGCCCTCCGACCAGGAAGCTGTCACACTAGCCGTCCCCTCCTCTTCCCAACCATTCGCTGAGGCCGCTGAGGAAGCTCCAGAGGGGGAAGGGGACGCGTTTGACGTTTTCGCTCAACTTGATCAGTCCGAGGACCCTCTTGGGGACTTGGGTGATCCCAATTTGACCGAAGCAGACCTCCTTGCTTCAGAAGCCCCTCCTCGGCCGACAATGGGTTACAAGAGGAAGCCCACCACCAACTTGTTGGACCTGTTCGAGGGCCAGCCGGGGAAGTCCCAACAGAAACCTCCTACTCCTCCTCTGAAGGCTAAGTCGACTTTCGCTCGGCAAAAGCTCCCTCCTTCTCCTTCTCAGACGCGCTCGCCCTCTGGGTCCGTGCCTGCTGGCCCCAAGAAGAAGAAGGATAAGGGTAAAAGGATCGTGGAGGATAGGACGGTGTCCTCACAGGAGGAGGACACTACTCTGCGGCTGCCCAAGCAGCTTAAAATAGGCGACCAGAGCCAGGAGAGGCAGGTCATCGACACCACCTCTTCCGAGGTCCAGGCCTGGCTCCTAGCCCCGATGCTCTGTGGGAAGCCCCTGAGGGATAACGCCTCCCTCAGGGATTTTAATGAGGGTGAAGGCGCGCGCGTGGCTGATGCACTGGAGAGGAGCTTGCTACTCCCAGCGGATATGGCTGAGCTTAACTCTTTGACGAGCGAGCAGGTCTTCCTCAACCTCAAGCGATATGTGGGGATGGTAAGGGCTAGAACTTCGACTCTTCCCCCACTCTTTTTATTTTATTAGAATTATAGCATATTGGTTGTTCTGGCAGGCTGTCCAAGCTATCTTTATGTTGGAGGGGGCGGCAAACAAGCAGAAGGAGGACCTCAAACGGGAGCGTGCTTGGTGCTACTAAGCCACCGGGGCTCTGAAGAATTCCGAGGCTGACCTCGCCAAGGCCCGAGAGGCTCTGAAGGCGGTGACCAGGGAGTGGGACAATGCACTATCTGGTCTTGAGGGCGTGCAGACCCAGGCCACGGAGCAGACAAGGCGCCTGGGCGAGGCAGAGGAGCAATTGCGGATCGCGAGGGATCTGATCGCTAATCTGCAGACGAAGGTGACAAAGGTCGAGGAGTCCCAGAGGGAGGCTGAAAGGGCCAGAGATCAGGCTCGGCGGGCTAAGGATGAGGCCGAGCGGGCTAAGGACGAGGCCGAGCGCGCCAAGGAGGAGGCTGAGACCGCAGCCTACGCTGATGGGATGGCTTCGGTAGAGGCCGCCTACAAGGCTCAAGTCCCGGGGGTGTGTAGGCGATATTGTTCCCAGGTCTGGGCTGAGGCCCTCAAACAAGCTGGGGTGGAAGCCATGTCTGACCTGTGGAAGGCAAAGAACGTGTACTACCCCCCTGCTATTCGCGAGGCTGCCCCTGAGGACCCTAAGGTTAGGAAGATTGTTGAAGAGGTGGGGGCAGCTGAACTGGGGGAGCATTCGAGCGAGGAGGTGCCCCAAGAGATAGTGGAGATCCTTTCCGATGATCCAACCCCCACCACTGAGGAAGCAACTGCTCTCGCCATACCCCCGCAAGCCGTCCCCTTAGGCCAGGGCTCGGAGGGGTCAGGGGTTGCCTCCGTTCAGCCTGAGCAGAAGGAGTAAACCCCCCGGCGTCTCGGCTCATCCTACTTTCACGTCGTCATTTTATTTTGTTGTGCTTTTCCTCTGTGTACTGTGGCTCTTGCCATGCAATTTTTACGAACTCATTGTTGTAATGCTAATTTAATCTCCCTTCATTTGGATTGCTTATTTGTGTACGCGCTGCCTGCTTTTCCTTTTCTCCTTATGTCTATACGATTTAACTTGAATTGTATGTCGGCCAATCGCGCCAGTAACGATGATAAGGAGAGAGAACGTATGCATGGGCAGCTCTCTTGTGTCTCAAGGGCTAGGTGGGGCTTGGTCCTTTCCTAACTTAGGATATTTTGTAATTAGCCTCCCTGTGGGCCTGAGTCTGAGGGCCATGCGATGCCCCTATTCTGTTCGGCACCTTGGTCTAATTGAGCGGTTAGTTTCCCCATAGGCTTGAGTCCGAGGACCATGCAGTACCTTGGTTCTGTCTAACGCTTTCATTTCTCTGTATGTATCTAGTTTCCCCATAGGTTTGAGTCCGAGGACCATGCAATACCTTGGTTCTGTCTAGCACCCAAGTATAGAGGAGTGGTTAGTTTCCCCATAGGCCTGAGTCTGAGGACCATGCAGTGCCTTGGTTCTGTTTAACGCTTTCATTTCTCTGTAAGTATCTAGTTTCCCCATAGGTTTGAGTTCGAGGACCATGCAATACCTTGGTTCTGTCTAGCACCCAAGTATAGAGGAGCGGTTAGTTTCCCCATAGGCCTGAGTCCGAGGACCATGCAATGCCTTGGTTCTGTCTAACGCTTTCATTTCTCTGTAAGTATCTAGTTTCCCGATAGGTTTGAGTCCGAGGACCATGCAATACCTTGGTTCTGTCTAGCACCCAGGTATAGAGGAGTGGTTAGTTTCCCCATAGGCCTGAGTCTGAGGACCATGCAGTGCCTTGGTTCTGTCTAACGCTTTCATTTCTCTGTAAGTATCTAGTTTCCCCATAGGTTTTAGTTCGAGGACCATGCAATACCTTGGTTCTGTCTAGCACCCAAGTATAGAGGAGCGGTTAGTTTTCCCATAGGCCTGAGTCCGAGGACCATGCAGTGCCTTGGTTCTGTCTAACGCTTTCATTTCTCTGTAAGTATCTAGTTTCCCCATAGGTTTGAGTTCGAGGACCGTGCAATACCTTGGTTCTGTCTAGTACCCAGGTATAGAGGAGCAGTTAGTTTCCCCATAGGCCTGAGTCTGAGGATCGTGCAGTGCCTTGGTTCTGTCTAACGCTTTCATTTCTCTGTAAGTATCTAGTTTCCCCATAGGTTTGAGTCCGAGGACCGTGCAATACCTTGGTTCTGTCTAGTATCCAAGTATAGAGGAGCGGTTAGTTTCCCCATAGGCCTGAGTTCGAGGACCATGCAATGCCTTGGTTCTGTCTAATGCTTTCATTTCTCTGTAAGTATCTAGTTTCCCCATAGGTTTGAGTCCGAGGACCATGCAATACCTTGGTTTTGTCTAGCACCCAGGTATAGAGGAGCGGTTAGTTTCCCCATAGGCCTGAGTCCGAGGACCATGCAGTGCCTTGGTTCTGTCTAACGCTTTCATTTCTCTGTAAGTATCTAGTTTTCCCATAGGTTTGAGTCCGAGGATCGTGCAATACCTTGGTTCTGTCTAGTACCCAGGTATAGAGGAGTGGTTAGTTTCCCCATAGGCCTGAGTCCGAGGACCATGCAGTGCCTTGGTTTTGTCTAACGCTTTAATTTCTCTGTAAGTATCTAGTTTCCCCATAGGTTTGAGTCCGAGGGCCGTGTAATACCTTGGTTTTGTCTAGCACCCAGGTATAGAGGAGCGATTAGTTTCCCCATAGGCCTGAGTCCGAGGACCATGCAGTGCCTTGGTTCTGTCTAATGCTTTCATTTCTCTGTAAGTATCTAGTTTCCCCATAGGTTTGAGTCCGAGGACCATGCAATACCTTGGTTCTGTCTAACACCCAGGTATAGAGGAACAGTTAGTTTCCCCATAGGCTTGAGTCCGAGGGCCATGCAGTGCCTTGATTCTGTCTAACGCTTTCATTTCTCTGTATGGGTTTGTCCTCGGACCGCTTTATTGGAGACGATTCCTCCTCGGGTCGGATTATGATCTTACACGTGGCGTTGATCCTGCCTCTAGCTCGAGCCCTCATCTTTTTCATTTACGAGGCGTCCCTTGGCCGTTCGTGTTTCGCGCTTGACGTTTCGGTGCGCGAGAGACGCCTTCATTAATGTCCTCGTGAATTAACACAAGTCCAACGGTTTACGGCCCCCTTGGAATTTGGTAGCTTCATTATTAGCCCTGCTGGTAACTCTCTTTTCGAATTCTGCGTGGATTAATTCTCACCAACCTTCATCCTCTATATAAGGCTTTCCGGGGGAATGGTTTCTCCATACTCCATGAACCTCCCAACACAAACAGAAAGAACACACCCTTTCAGCTCCCCAAGCCCCTTTAATAACCCTGCCGGAATTGTAACCAGAGTTAGTAGATATGGGGCGGCTTTGGGTGGGTGTGGGGACATCCGTGCCAAGAGCTGTTGTGGCCGCAGCCCCCATTGGGCTTCTGGTGCAGCAGAGTCTAGGCGTAACCCCGATGGCGCCATGCACGGCGGCCCGGAGGGATGTCGTTGAAGTACCTAATGTCTCTCCTCAGAGCGCACCCCCGACGAAGGAGACGTGCGAACTCATGTCATGGGCGGTGCTCAAGTGTTGCCGTCTCCAACGGCCAACGCTCGTGAGGATTGGAGAGAATCAAGGGAACATCATGGGGGAGAGCGTCCCAGAGCCCCTGCATCTGCTCCTCGCTTTGTTCAAGCTCCGCCGCTCCGAGAAAGGAGTTGTTGTTGGCCTTGAAGCGAGCTAGCCTCAGCCCCCTTCCGCCCCCTTATTGTCAAGTTCTCTCATTCTCCTGATGCCAATAAGGGTACGGGTTGACACTTCCCTCTAGCTAGTTTTAGGACGGGTCCGCTTGGGCCTCTGATTGTAGAACTAGCTTGTAGGAATAGTTTTAAAACACGCCTGCCTGAGCCTCTGATTGTATTCTGTACTTTTCTTTTTATGAAATAATATCAAGCTTCCTTTCTTTGCTGTTGAATCTTCTATCTCGAATTTTTATCTTTCTGCAATGTTTGTTTGGTAGGTTTTTTTTTTTTTCTTTTTTTTTTTTTACCACCAATCTTTCACAGAACGATTACTTAGAACCATCGCCTGTTGCGCCGGCCAGCGCACTAATCCTTCCCACAGACGGCGCCAATTGTAGGGACGATTTTTGTAGCCCAAGCCCACAGGATGTGGGTTAAAGGCCCAACGAACCCAGAACAATGAATTTGTAGAGAGTGGATCGAAGGTTTAGGCGCTCGCCGGCCCTTGCCAGGCCGGAACTACTTTATCTTTTATTGAAAGAACACTTAGACTAATTTACAACTGAGGGATGCTCCTCGGCCAGGCCGAGGAGGCTTTCTCTTCCCCATTCCAAAGAACCCCCCCATCTTACATTTTGCTCACATTTCTTTATATATCCCTATCTTCTTCCTCCTGTTGATCATCTATTGGCCTTCCTCCTGACGACCTATCCCATCAAAGGTCATATCCGTGCTCAAGTGATTCACCCTGATCGATGCCGTCCTATCAGGGGGTTACATCCCCATTAATGCGGCCAGAGGGGTTAGGTGAACGTATTCAATGCCAAGGTGACAGTTCACCCAGAGCTTGCCCTTCTCCGTACCGAGGTCTCAGACGACCGAGGATAGGGTCATCCTCGGACCCATCATGTGTCCTCGGCGTGGGCCATTGGGGCCAAGGTTGAAGTGGGCCTTGGCTGCTTGATTTTCTGGCCCTACAACTACAATTCATAAAAATTTAGATATTCATAAAAGTTAAAATTTTGAAGGAATTTGTCAAACAAACATTAAAAGTTTCTCAAATCATCTTAGGTTCTCACATAAGAAGCATAGTAAATTTTCACCGTTGTACTTTATTGCTAGAATTACGTTTGATTGAAAGTTGTTATATAATTCTTATAGATGAACTTAAGAACTATGAAAGAGAATGGAATTTGGGGGGATGAAAGTGGTTAGTTTTGTGAAGTTTAATGCTCAGTTATTTATTCTTGATATTCAAAAATAATATGTAAAACTTTATTGTTGGGTTTATAGGACTAGATTACAATGACTATATGTAACCAAAGTTTAAGGATCTTTTAGTGTGCCTTGAGTATGTTTTGAGGTCTATTGAGGTCTACTGAGTGCACGTGTCGTGCTTTGATACATTGGTGGTTAAACCCGAGGTAGTTCTTGAAGTCGAGGTTGGAACTCGTGTCTACGTTCAAACGGGTCACCCTTTGAATGTTGTAGAATGACTTATTTTTCCTTATAAAATGAGTAAGTAAAGACTCATCTTTTATTTCCTCCTTGGAATTCTAATACGGTACTGTTTTGACATTCTATAGTAGTTCCTCTATACCAATGTCGCGGTAGTGTTGAGGATACTCCTTTGAATAATGGGCCTTTTTCTTCATTAGTGTATCATCCATAAGACCTCCACATATCAACCCTACGCATCTTTTATCCTCCAAATAACAATACACCATGATTATTGATCAAACCTTGCTAGTGGCTATAAGCATTTCAAATGCTTTCATTCCATACATTTCAAAATTATTCAGGGAATAGTGTACAAAGACACATGCATTAATGCCATGCATTTCTTATTACCTAATGGGAAAGGTTGCCAACATAGATAGCAGTGTATGCTGGATTGTTTTCAGGAGCCTCCTAGCTCCTCATTGATATTCTCCTGGCTTCCATCTACGAAACAAATAAAACAGAAGAAACTAGCTGTCAAAATCCAGATATTCCAAGCCAATTCTAGCCTAGCATATGTTAAATTAGAGCACATGCTTTGGGATACGGCAAGAAATAATTCGAATTTAATGAATTGTTGTATTTATGCCTTTTCTTTTTATAGTTGCGTGCCTCATTAATAGGCAATGAATTGCTGTATTTATGCTCAACGACTAGTGTGTTACAAAATCTTTGTCTGAAGTTCATAGCTCACTCTGTGACTGTTGGTCCATCTGTTACACTCTGTCATCAATGAGCGTAATAAATGCATAACGTCTTCTCTTGGTTAATGACAATCTCAAATTAATGACGATCTTAAATTTCTGACTCATCAGTTGCCCCCTTGTTTGAATTTTCGTCAGTTAGACGAGATGAAAGCATAACCATCTGACGCTTCTTTTTTCATGTACGGCACATTTATGATGAGTTAATATTTGATCTACTGAGTGCCATGTGTATGTCAAGATGTGTCAGACATTCAGACTTTCCTCGGTTTGCCCATGCACGTTTTGGCCATTTATCTCACATTTTCCCCTCATTTTTCCTTTTCTTTCCTTGTTCAGCTAGCGTTCTAGGGTTTTTCTCTTCTTTAAGCTTTCTTTTTCAATTCTGCATTCCTTGGTAAGTTCTTCATGCTCCTCTCTCTTTTTCTGCTCTTCCATGGTAGATTACTCTTTTGTTAGGGTCAATTGTCCCTCAATATCTTTTCTTTTTGCTTGCTTAGTTTATTTGCTTGAAATTGTGGAGGGAGAGTGTTTCAAGGGGGTTAGTCTTTTCGTGGGGGAGGACTGTCCATATAGGTTCATCCTTTCTTCTTTATTTCCTTTGGTTTCTTGTTCTGCTAGAGTTGCTGGGTCTTTGAAAATGTCTAGGGAGGTTAGGTCTAGTGAGATAGAAACGAAGTTATCTTCGTCTAATAATCGCGAGATTCCCGAGGTTACTTCCCCTTCTACTCCCTACAAAGCTTGGAACATCCAATGTGCCCTCTCAGGGAAAGATGAGAAGAGAAATAGGGATAGGTTTCAATTTCTTAATTCGGTTAGAATTAGGATTCCGAATGACGAGGATAGGGCCTGTCACTCATATGCTGATGAAGTTTGTTTCTACCAGGTATATTTTGCTGGTGGTCTTTGTCTTCCCATTCATCCCTTTGTTAGGGAACTCTTCACATATCTGCACCTTGCCTCAGCACAATTAGTGTCTAATTCTTGGCAGATCGTCATTTGTTGTTTGGTGGTATGGATGTCTGCCAATGATGGGGGCGTCATCAAGAAAGACGAATTTCTCCATTTTTATGTTCTAAGAAAGTCCAAAGACCTTGGCTACTGGAAATTTAAGCCATGGGATAGGGCTTCTAGGTTAATACTTGACTCTCCATTGTCCCTCCACAATTGGAAACCAAACTTCTTCTTTATTTCGGGCAATGGTTGGGAGTTCATCCCTGATGAGGGCCTAGACGAAGCCTCCTAGTTTTTTTGTAGTTGGGGAACTCCTATGTTTGGTGCGTCCTTCTTGTCTGCTCCTTCTATTCTTCATTTATTCTTTGTGAGTGACGATGATATATGATATACTTGCTTTTTGCAGTTCCTTAACACCTTTATCTGAAGAAGAGATATCACAGTCGTGTTGAGAAGGTGAAAGAATACTTGGAGACAGTCAAAGATTTTGATGAGCTCATTTCTCCTTAATTGCTGTTCCTTCACTTTTTGGGTCCAGAACTGTCTAGTAAGGTTCAAAAAAACCTCTAAGTTGTGAAGAAGAGTGAGTGTTCCTTTTTTTTTTTTTTTTTTTTTTTTTTTTTTTTTTTCTTTTTTTTTTAAATTTATAGTTTCTCCTTCCTTTCAAGAATGACGACCAGATTCAGTAAACAAAAGCTAGCTGAAGCTCAGAAAAGAAGGCAAGAGGTGGCCTCCTCAGTGGCCTCCTAGCGAGGAAGCATTTGAAGGTGGGCGATGCTTCTAAGGACAGCCCTGTGGTGAATCCTCCCTTTGCCCATTCACTTGCTAAGCGTCCTACCTCCCCTACCTCGTTTCTGGAGGTGATTGCTTCTATAGATGAGGGAACCAAGAAGAAGAAGTTTGCTAGCAAGCCTTTTCTCCCAACTTTCTAGGATGATGCCGATGTTGTTGCCCTGAAGGCACACGAGGTGCTCTCCGTGGACGACCTAAACCTTTTAATGGCGAAGTTGTCTAGTGAGGTGATGTCGTCTCATCTCTAGAAGCTTGCGCAGGTATATTTTGATAATATGGGTTATCTTTTTTTGTATAGGATTTTTCCTTTCACTTTGTTTTGACTAGAATCCTTCTTGTTTTCCTCATAGGCTTTGGGGGAGTCTCTATTCATCTCAGGGAAACTCTTGGATTTTGAGAATAGTGTAGCTATTGCGGAGCCTGTGACCAAATCTCTCTCTACTGAGAACGAAGCGCTCAAGAATAAGGTTGCTACCCTCACTGCTAAAGCCGAGAATGATAAAAAGTGTATGACGACTCTGGAAAAGAGCCTTCAGGCAGAGAAAGATTTGTCCAAACTAAAGGATAAACAGATAGGTGATTTGCAATTCAAGTTGCAAAAAGCTAGACCTCAGGCAGTGCAAGAGTTCAAGGAATCCAACTCATACTTAGACAACCTATGTGAGTATTATGTGGAAGGCTTTGAGCTCTTTAGAAAATGGATGGCGAAGCATCACTTGGATTTGGACCTTTTTGGTCTTGTCATGGGTGAGGTTGAGAGGGAACTACTAGCTAATCGTCCTTCTGAGGCTATAGCTGAGAATGTGATGGAAGAGGCCACGACCATAGCTCTTGCAGATCTGGCTTCGTCAACTCCTAAGGAATAGTGATTTATTTTCTTCTTTATATATATATATATATTTTTTTTTTGGTAAGATGAAAACAATGCCTTTTATGGGCTCGTTGTTTCGAGCACTTCTTCTGAACAATTTCTTTAGGCCCGTGTGTTTAGGGCATGCACTTTCTTTTTGACAATGACAACTCTTTTTATGAACTGCTGGTATATAACTTTTTATAAGTAACTCTTTGCTGTGTTTAGATGACAACAATGGTTATCCTTTTGGATACCTTCATACTTTAGTTGTGTTGGACAGCTTTTTCATGCATTGTGTTTGGACAACTTTTCATTGAGTCATGTTTGAATGACGATGGTAACAACTTTTTTACGTTTAGCTGTGTTTGAATAGCTTTTTTATTGAGTCATGAATGACGATGTTAGTTGTGTTTGAACAACTTTTTTATGTTTAGCTGTGTTTAAACAGCTTTTTTATTGAGTCATGTTTGAATGACGATGTTAGTTGTGTTTGAACAACTTTTTTTTATGTTTAGCTGTGTTTAAACAGCTTTTTTATTGAGTCATTTTTGAATGACGATGTTAGTTGTGTTTGAATAACTTTTTTATGTTTAACTGTGTTTGAATAGCTTATTTATTGAGTCATGTTTGAATGACATTGTTTAGAAGTTATGCTTAAATAACTTCTTGTTTAGTTGTGTTTGAACAACTTTCATTAAGTCATGTTTAAATGATGATGATAGAGGTTTTGTTTGAACAACTTTTATTAAGTCATGTCTGAATGAAGATGATAGAAGTTTGTGTTTGAACAACTTTTATTGAGTCATGTTTGAACGACAATGATAGAAGTTTGTGTTTGAACAACTTCTCTTTTAGTTGTGTTTGAACAAATTTTATTGAGTCATGCTTGAATGACGATATTAGAAGTTTGTGTTTGAACAACTTTTATTGAGTCATGTTTAAATGATGATATTAGAAGTTGTGTTTGAACAACTTCCTCCATATATATATATACATTTTTTTTCTCTTATCTACCATGACGTTATTAGTAATGACAATGTTGTGTTGTACACATGACTTGGAGCCATGCTATTGGAGCGTCTTTAGGTTAACCTTTTTTTTTTTTTGGGTCATGTTTGAATGATGATGACAATAGTTGTGTTTGAACATCTCTTGATTTAGTTGACTTTGGTGGTTGTGTATTAACAACCGTGATGGTTATGACGATGTTAGCTTTGTATGAACAATTTTTTATTTGAAATTTTAATAACGGAGATTCTTGGGATGTCTCTCAAGAATAACTCCCGAGTGTTGCACATGTTTTTGCTGATAAATAACTCATGGATAATTATTGATAAATATGCATGGATAATGCTCTCGTGTATTATTGATCTATGAATGATGAAAGTAATAACTAACATACATACTGAGATGAAGATTGGACAACTTGAAATGTAAAAGATTCCTTACTAGTAGTACTTCTTCAAATGTTATATGTTCCATGATTGAGGCAGTTCCTAGCCGTCTCAACACTTTAGGTAGTAGGAGCCTTCTCTGGAGTGATGGATTACTTTGTAGGGGCCTTCCTAGGCTAGTCCCAGTTTTCCTTGGGTTGAGTCCTTTGTTGCCTATGATTTCTTCCTGAGGACGAGGTCTCTTGTGTTGAACCTTTTTACCTTGACTTTTCTGTTGTAGTATCTAGCCATTGCTTCCTTATGTTTGGCCATTTGCTTCATGGCTTCCTCTCTGACTTCATCAATTAGATCTAAGTTGCTGTTAAGCTCCTGCTGGTTCTTCTGACCTTCATAAGTTTTGACTCGGAGGCTCGTCAGTCCCACTTCCATTGGTACGACGGCTTTAGTGCCAAATGTCAGTTTGAATGATGTTTCTCCTATTAGAACTCTTGTGGTCATCCTATATGCTCAAAGGACATTTGGTAGTTCTTGGTGATTTTATCCTCTGTTATCATTGTTACTGGTTCTGCTTCTACCCATTTTGTAAAGTAAATTGCAATGATTAGAAATCTGAGTTGCTTCTTCCCTTAAGGGCCATGGTGAGGATATGGGTGTCATCGTTTCTCTTGGTCTTGTCTGAACATTTGCAAAGCGTTGACACTTATCGCATGCTGTGACAAAGTCGTGTGCATCCTTCTGTAAAGTTAGCCAGTAATATCTTGCTCTGAGTGCCTTTCCTGCTAAAGACCTTGCTCTAGCATGATTTCCACAAATTCCTTCGTGTATCTCACGGAGCACATAATCTATTTCTTCTAAGTTAGCACATCTTAAGTATGGAAGTGAATAACCTTGTCTGTATAGTACATCGTCAATAATTTCGAAGCAGGCTGCTCTAATCTGTATCTTCCTTGCTTCTGTTTTATCTTCTAGAAGCCATCCTTCTTTCAAATAACGGACAATGGGAGCCATCCACTCGTCTTGTTCTTTTATCTTTAGAACCTGCTCACCCTCTGTACTTAGTTGCCCCTTTATCCCTACATATAGTTCGAAGGGTGCATTGTAATCGTCTGACAAGGTCAATCTTACTAGGAAGTCAGCTTTTGCATTTTGGCCCTAGGGATTTGCACAAAGTCTAGGCTGTCAAAGTGCTGTGAGAGTTGTTGGATAATCTTCAGGTACTTCTGCATCCTCTCTTCTTTGGCTTCATAATCTCCCTTCGCCTGTCCAATTATGAGGTGAGAATCAGCTTGGACGATAAGATTCTTTACTCCGAGAGCTTTTGCTAGACTTAATCTTGTTAGCAATGCTTCATACTCACCCTCATTACTCGTTGCTGAGAATTGTAGTCTAACTGCATACTGTAATATATCTCTTTCTGGAGATATGAGCAGTACTCCTGCCCCTCCTACTTTCTTCGTGGCAGACCCATCTGTTTGGACCATCCATATTTCCATAGGGAATTCTTCTTCCTTGTAGGGGTAGGTGAATTTTGCGATGAAGTCTGCCAGTACTTGGGATTTGATTGCTACTCAAGGCCGATATTTAATGTTGAATTGGCCCAGTTCAACTGCCCATTAGATGAGTCGTCCTGTTGCTTCTATCTTGTTCATCGTCTTTCTTATTGGTTGGTCTGTCATGACGACAATAGAGTGTGCTTGGAAGTAAGGACAGAGTTTCCTGGAAGCGACCACTAATGTGAAAACTATCTTTTCCATCCTTGGGTAATTTGCCTCTGCTCCTTGGAATGCCTAGCTGGTATAGTAGATTGGCTTTTGGACATTTTCTACTTCTCTGATTAGTGCCAAACTTACTGTGGTGTTAGACACTACTAAGTAGAGGTATAATTTTTCTCTCATCACCGAGGGACTTAGCAATGGTGGCTTCATCAAGCACTCTTTTAACTTTGCAAGGGCTTCTTCACATTCGTCAATCCATTGAAAGGCCTTTTTTAAGATCTTGAAGAATGGCATGCACTTGTCCATTGCCCTAGAGATGAATCTATTTAGAGCTGTGACCTTTCCTGTCAAGCTCTGAACCTCCTTCACTGTTTTTGGTGATTTGACCTCAATTATTGCCTCTATTTGTCTAGATTTTCCTCTATGCCTCGTTGGGACACCATGAATCCTAAGAATTTCCCTGAAGCAATAACAAAAACACACTTTGCAAGGTTTAATTTCATATTGTACTTACGTAGTGTGCTAAAGGTTTCTTACAAATTGTCCAAGTGGTTGGCTTCGTCCTTGCTTTTCACCAGCATATCGTCTACGTATACTTTCACATTCCTTCAAATTTGGTGAGAGAACATGCGGCTCACCAATCTTTAGTATGTGGCTCCTACATTCTTCAATCCAAAGGGCATAACTTTGTAGCAGTACAACCCTTGGCTGGTGATGAATGAGGTCTTCTCTTGATCTTCTTCGTCCATGAGGATCTGGTTGTATCCAGAAAATGCGTCCATAAAACTTAAGAGCTTGTGCCTAGCAGTTGAGTTTACTAGTTAATCAATCCTTAGCAAGGGGAAGCATTCCTTTGGGCAGGCTTTGTTCAGGTCTGTGAAATCAATGCACATCCTCCATTTGCCATTGCTCTTTTTTACCATTACCTTATTTGCTAGCCAATCTGGGTAGAAGACTTCCCTGATAAAACTAGCTTCTAGTAGCTTCTTTACTTCTTCAGTTATTGCTTTGTTGCGCTTTGGTGCAAATATTATCCATTACTGTTGTACAGGTTTGCACTCTAGGTTGACGTTAAGACGATGCTGTATGATCTTCCTATTCATTCCAGGCGTATCCTCGTGTTTCTAAGTGAAAACATCTTGGTTTGACCTCAAGAAGGAAATCATCTTCTCTTTCCGCAGAGTTGGGAGTGCTGATCCTATCTTCAATACCTTTGACAAATCTCCTAGGACGACCTCAACTTCTTGTGGTGTTTCTAATGGTTCGAAAATGGACTTTGGTTCATTGATTACCCATGTGTGGTTCTCCCTAGATGCTAAGGCAGCTTGGTATTACTCTTTTGCCAAAACTTGATCTCCTTTGATTTCTCTTACCCTATGGGCTGCTGGAAATTGACATTGCTGCTCTTAGCCTGTTAAGAGAAGGCCTTCTCAAGATTATGTTGTATGTTGAAAGGCAGTTAACTATAAGGAAATTAATTTCCTTGGTGATCTGTGCTGAGTCATAGTTAGAGTGATGATGCCCCTAGGGATGATTCTATCCCCAGTGAAGCTCACCAGAGGAGAGGTGAAAGGCCTGATCCTTCTCTTGTCTTGTTTTATTTACTAAAATGCAAGTAAGTAGATGATATTTGTTGGGCTTCTGTTGTCAATAAGTACTCGGTAGATGTTGAATTCTTCTACTATGAGCATGATTACCAGTGGATCGTCATGGGTGATAAGCCACAATCTGAATGACCCCTTGTGATTAACCTTAATTAATTAATTAGCAAAGTTATTAATTAATCAATTAATCATGCAATTGCGTGGAAGCACAAACAAATCACCAAAAACTAAATATGCAGCGGAAATTAAATAACATGGTGATTTGTTTATGAATGGGGAAAACCCTAACGACAAAAACCCCACCGGGTGATTTTCAGGTCACCACTCTCGAAACTCTACTATTATCAAATCAAGCGGTTACAAGTAAAGGAATCCCAAGTACCTTATCAACCTACAGTTAAACCCTTACCCCAATACCCAATTAGACTTGATTTGTAGCGACAGTTCCCACCTTTGTTGCACGGCTCCCAAGTACGTGACTAACCAATGCGCGGATCCCAATACGTGACTTCAGAACACCAACTAAGGAAGAAAGGTTGGTTGCAAAGTTCTTCAGTTCATCCTTTATGATGAATAACAGGAAGATGCTTGGTTACAAAACCCTATGGTGCAAATACACAGCAACTTCTTGAAGGAAGATGAACTAGGTCAAGAACTTCGTCTTTTGATCACAATTTGCTTGAACAAAGATTGCTCAATGCTTTTTCAACTTGTGTCTCTGTTGACGGCTCTTAAAACAATCCTTTTATATGTTTAGGGTTAAAAGAAAAGTATGCCTAAAATCATATTTATGGATCCCAAGAAAATCAGATTGGAAATCTGAAATTTTAAATCTCGACAGATAACAGGTGTCGAGGTAGCTATTGAGAAGGTGTCGAGTTTTAAAAACTTTGCACTTTAGCTTGCTTTTTCTTGGACAGACTTGATGACTTCAACACTTAACCTTGAAGTATCAAAAACACCTAAAACTACCCAATTACAAGTAGAGTGCGTTTTGTCAAAGGATTAGCTAATTTACATAAATGATTGACATATGTTCTTAACAAGTGAAAACATATATGTCCTAACAATCTCCCCTTTTGGCAATCTGTGACAAAACCACAACAAACAAATGAACATATGAGAGAAGTCATAAATCACTCAACTCATATTCACTTGTTGAATACAATAAAATCTATCTTAACACAAACTCTTAAAAAACTTTGAAAGAAGAGAGTTTATGGCAAGTAGACTTTGACAACCTGTATTTCTGAAACACTTTAAACAAAACTCATCAAGGCATCTTGTGTGAAACAGAAATAATAGATTGTATACAAGTATAAAGAACATGTGTATAAAGATAGAGAAGAAACAACACATGAATAGAAAGGTGAAAGAAACATACATCAACATATATAAAGAGAAATAAGTACAATGTATGTAAAAATGGTCAAAGGACCTCATATACAAGATCAATGTATCTAAAAAGTAAGAAAAGAAAAGATACATATAAAACCTCACTACATCCCTCAGAATATCAACACTCCCCCTATCAAAATGTCCAATACTAACTCTCCCCCTAAGATGACTACTCTCATAACCTAAAACTACTCCCCCTTTTTGTCATGAGTGACAAAGGGTAGAGTGTCATGTAGACATCTCATCAGCAGAGCTAGCATCCCCATCATCATCATCATCATCATCGTCATCCTCATCATCCTCAGAATCTGAAGCTGCTGGAGTAGGAGGTGAAGGAGTAGCCTTTAGAGCAAAACCACCCATGGTCGCCTGCCGTTGTGCAATACGACCAACACGAACATTCACCTGATACAACTCAGCAGAGAGTGTATCAAGACGAGTGTCCATGCGCTGCAGCTGCGCCATAATATCTTCCAGAGATACATCGCTCGAAGAGGAAGAAGGAGCAGATGTAGATGAAGCTGATCTAGACGGAGCCGAATGGGAGGGAGGAGTGGCATCCGTCTGTCGCGACCTGAACTGCGCCTCACTACGTTTTACGGTAGTGGCATCTATGGCAGAGATGTGTGTGAAGTGGTCGAACACAGGAAAGGGAATGGAAAAATGGCGTAAGATCCTCGTGATAGCGGAAGGGAAGATGAGCTTATCACGAGACGTCGAATCAAGATAAACATTAATAATAGAAAGAATGAAGTGAGAAGAAAAATCTATAGTAAGATGCTCTAATAAAGATAACAAAAATCGAGCATGAGGCGTAGTGATAGAGTTGTAGTGAGAAAGTGGATGGAGTACAAAAGTCATCACCATGTTAAGAAATCTAGAACCTTTAGCAAAAGGCCTACATGATGTATATTGATGCTCACCCCAATCAGCAGGGCACTCACAGAAAGCGAAAATGAGCTCATCTTTGGACACAGTCCTCAGACGCTCACAAGAAGGTTAATCAGGAAACTCTATCCTAGGTACCCTAAGCACATCCGCAACCAGCTGCGGTGTGACAGGAATGCGCGTACCTCGAACGCGAGTGAAAAAGAAAGGTACTGAACAATCGATCCTGTGCATGTTGGAGTAAAACTCCTGTATCAGCACGAGAGGGCAAGTGACCGGGATGTCACATAGTGACCCCCATCCCCTATTGTGAATGACAGTAGGAAGGTCAGTGTCGGCAAAGTCCGCCAAAATGACTTGGCGTTCCGAATGAACACCTCGTCGAGAAAAGTTTTCCGAAAATGCCTTATAGGCATCTCCATCACGGAACCGAAGGTTAAGGGGAGCAGAATCAGAAGAGGAGGAAGCTCCATAACGCAGAGGGTTCTGAGCAGGAGTGGATTTAAGTTTGGGTGCCATAGACACTATTAACGTAAAAGAATGAGAAAGAGAGAGAGAGGGAGACAATCAGAAAAGTTTCCAAAACAGTTCAAATATGACAAATATATAGAACAATAAGTACGTATGCATGAGCATGTGACATGCAAAACAAAAAATTGCATCATGGGCTCAGCCCAATCCAATCCTACCAGCACACAGCATATAGCACACATCTAAATGCATGTAAATATCATTCTAATGCACATGGAATGCAATGTATGACATTTTAAAAGCATTTAAGTAAAAACCCAACCCAAAATTTCAATAAAAACTCATCAATTTTGAATATCCCCAAAAATTTCAAAAAAAATCCCAAAACCTAGGTTTTAAAACATGCAATGCATGAAAAAGTAAGGGAAAAAGAACATACCAGGTGATGGAATGCAAGGGAAGATCGAAAAAGATGAAGATTTGAAGATTTAAGTGAGAAATGGGTGAAAAGGAGATGAACAGCCACGGAGAGATCGAGAGAGATCGAGTGAGAATGAGACAAATCGAGATCAGACCTTAAATAGACACCTCAGTAATTCTCGACAGCTGAGGTGTCAAGAGGTATCGAGGAAGGTGTCGAGTGAGGTATCGAGAGTTTTGCCTTCGACAGCTGAAGGTATCGAGAGGTGTCGAGATGCAATACCAATTTCAGAGAAAAGAAGCTCGATTGATCGCACAGGTGTCGAGGACGTATCGAGGAGACAGAAGATTTCTCAATCAATCCACAAGGTGTTGAGACAGGTGTCGAGAAAGAAGACATCAAACACAACAAGTGAATCTCGATCGATCCATCAGGTGTCGAGAATCTATCGAGGAGACAGAAGATTTCTTGATCGATCCATTAGGTGTCAAGATAGGTGTCGAGATTGCGATAAGAAAAGGCTTGAGAAGCTCGACAGATGACCAGGTATCGAGGAGGTGTCAAGGAGGTGTCGAGCCAGCAATAAAAAACAGTTTTTCGAGAAGAGAAAAATACAAAAATGAATGCAATCCAACAAACACCTCAACCAAAGATCCACTCAACATATAAAGCTCTTAAAAACATCTCTCAACAAAAATTTAAGCACATGGATTCTCCAAAACACACACACACACACACACACACACACACACACACACACACACACACACACACACACACACACACACACACACACTAAACAAGTCTAACCAATTTTATTTTTCAAAAACAAGTTATGACAATTTAGTGAGCATACATTAGCACATGTAAAACCTTTGTGATGGCCAAATCACATTGTACCTGCACATGTATCAAAAGTAGCAAAGAATATTGCGTGTTGTGTGAGAAAAACATCGCAAGATTGCATATGTGTATACATGTTATGACGATCTGAGATATGAGAAAATAACTTTTAACTCACACACAATCATAACTGTTTGATGGGGACTATCACCTTAGAGATACATCTTATAACTCCCACATCTCTTAGAATACACGCTTGCAACCATATTTAAAGCATTTTTAATCTTTTTGCTTTTAATTTTCTTTGCATGTTTTCTTTTTATTTTTAGCATATCATACATGGGCATAAAAAGGAGAAAAGAAATACCCAAGATGTTAAGCATTTGACATCACACTTTCGCTATGCCGAAGCATACGAATGTCTTTGACACTGGACTTTTGCTATGCCGAAGCATATAGGTGTCATATTATGATTGGCGGGTAACAGTGGTGAGATGGTTATTTATGCCTTTCTCTTAGGATTTCTAGTCCTATTCGTCAAAAAGAGTGATATGAGTGTTAAGTTTTAAGAGATAAACTAATCTTACTCATCACAAACAAGAGCCACAAAGCTCACTTGCTTAGTTGTGCATAGAGATGCTCATCTAAGCTACAAGAGATATAAAGTTTAGAAACTTTGTTTCAATGGCCATCCAAGGTACACAAATACCAAAGTACACAAAACACACACTGTTTTTGTATTTTTATGATTTTTCAAATTTTTTTTTTTTAATTTTTATATTAAAAACAAAATAAACAAAACTGAAAGTAAACACACAAAACATGTTAAATAAAACAAAGCATAAAACTAGACTAACTTAACAAAAATGCAAAACACACAAGTAATGCAACAAACAAGAAAAACGAGAAGGGGAAAAGAAAGTGATGAAATCACTTGGAGTCCTTTTTCTTCCACACCTTGGAAGAACCTTTCCTTTGATTGAACCCTTGAACCGGTGGTGAGGGGGAAGCATTGAAACCGTTCAAGTTAGAAAGAAACATGAGGGCTTTTAGAATATCTCCTAGAGGAGCAAGAGAGGATTGAAGCTGATTTTGGCTTCCAGATACTATCATGCCATTGCTCTGTTGAGTGGCTAGCCATTTATAGCAATTTGGTTGAGTGTGACCGGCAACTCCACAATGATGACAGAGATGCTGCTTCTTTTGTTTCGGCTTTTGAGAGTTAGCCTTCCTAGCCCAAGGGTTTTTAGCATCTTTCTTATCATGCTTAGGGGGTGCTCCTAAGATAGACTTACCCTTGTCTAAGTTCTCACTAACTAATTTAGTTTTAATATCAGTATTCTCAATTTCAGTGTTATTAGCAGGAGAAACAAAAATAGTATTGCTAGTACAAGCAGTGTTAGAAAAAGAGAGACCATACCCCAAGTCAGTTCTATCTGAAGCAGATTTCTGATTAGTAAGCATCTCATCAAGCTTTGCACTTGAAGTTCTTTCCAATTAAGCTCTGACTTGTGACAGCTCTGCTTCAAGCTTCTTGGTCTTCTTAGCCAAAAAGTTGTTCTCAAATCTTAGTGCTCCAATAGTTTGATTTGCCTCATCAAACTTTGTGGACAACTCTTCACGATCAAGTTCCACATTACTGAGTTTCTTGGTGGCCAGCCTGTACAATTTCCCATGCTTCTCATAGAGCTTGTAAAACTTCTCATAGGCTGAATGTATATCATCTTAATCATCCATCTTCTTAAATTTAGACTCCGCTAGTTCTTTTTCCTCATCCACTTCTTTAACAATCCCTTCAGTAGGATTGACTGTGGCAGTGAAGGTATTTAAGATTCCGTCATCCTCATTGTCGGAATCATCTTCAAGCTCAGTGTCACTCAAGGTTGCAGCAAGTGCCTTACTCTTCCTAATGCTCTTGAGATATGTCGGGCATTCATGCTTCATGTGACCAAATCCATGACATCCAAAGCACTTTGGTCCTGCAGGAACAGTGTACTGACCGCCATCCTTAGCATCCTTCTTCCCTTTGTCTTGAATCTTGAACTGAGAAGAACTAGATTGTCTACGGTCCTTGTCGAAGTTCCTCCCATTGGAATTCTTCATAAACTTCTTGAACTGCCTTGTAATGTAGGACTTCATCTTGGAATCTTCATCATCAGAAGACTCATCTGTATCACTGCTCTTCGCCTTCAGGGCCATGCTTTTGCCTTTACCAGTTTTGCCAATCCTGGAGAGTCCCAACTCATATGTCTGCAAGTTTCCAACCAGCTCAGTCAAAGGAATCTTGTCAATATCCTTTGATTCTTCTATTGCCATAATCTTGGTATGGAATCTCTCAGGTAGAGATCTGAGCACCTTCCTTACAACCTTGTGTTTAGGGATGGTTTCCCCAAGATTGAAAGCTGAGTTCACTATGTCCTTAAGCTTGACATAGAACTCATCAAATGACTCATTCTCCTCCATCTTAATTTCTTCAAAGCTAGTAGTGAGCCTCTGAAGTTTTGAATCTTTGACAGCCTTTGTTCCTTCATAGGTTGTCTGGAAGATGGTCCAAGCCTCCTTAGCAGTTTTAGTTGAGGATATCTTCTTGAACTCCTTATTGGTGACTGCGCTAAATAGGGCATTTAACGCTCTGCTGTTGAAGTTAGCCGCCTTGATCTTTGCATCATCCCAATCGGCCGGTTCTTCTTTTGGCTTAGTCCAACCAATCTCTACAGCTTGCCACACCTTTTCATCTAAAGACTACAAGAAAGCTCTCATGTGTACTTTCCAATATGCATAGTTAGTGCCATCAAATAAAGGAGGTATGATTAATGACTGTCCTCTATCCATGACAAACAGGGGTCAATGGATCAACACAGCAAAGATTAAACCTAATCAGAGTGTGTCTGCTCTGATACCACTTGATAGGCCACAATCTGAATGACCTCTTGTGATTAACCCTAATTAATTAATTAGCCAAGTTATTAATTAATCAATTAATCATGCAATTGCGTGGAAGCACAAACAAATCACTAAAAACTAAATATGCAACGGAAATTAAATAACACGGTGATTTGTTTATGAATGGGGAAAACCCTAAAGGCAAAAACTCCACCGGGTGATTTTCAGGTCACCACTCCCGAAACTCCACTATTATCAAATCAAGCGGTTACAAGTAAAGGAATCCCAAGTACCTTACCAACCTACAGTTGAACCCTTACCCCAATACCCAATTGGACTTGATCTGTAGCGATAGTTCCCACCTTTGTTGCATGGCTCCCAAGTACGTGACTAACCAATACGCGGATCTCAGTACGCGACTTCAGAACACCAACTAAGGAAGAAAGGTTGGTTGCAAATTTCTTCAGTTCATCCTTTATGATGAATAACAGGAAGATGCTTGGTTACAAAACCCTATGGTGCAAATACACAGCAACTTCTTGAAGGAAGATGAACTAGGTCAAGAACTTCGTCTTTTGATCACAATTTGCTTGAACAAAGATTGCTCAATACTTTTTCAACTTGTGTCTTTGTTGACGGCTCTTAAAACAATCCTTTTATATGTTTAGGGTTAGAAGAAAAGAAGGCCCAAAATCATATTTATGAATCCCAAGAAAATCAGATTGGAAATCTGAAATTTTAAATCTCGACAGATAGCAGGTGTCGAGGTAGCTATCGAGAAGGTGTCGAGCTTTAAAAACTTTGCACTTCAGCTTGCTTTTTCTTGGACAGACTTGATGACTTCAACACTTAACTTTGAAACCTTGTTTCTTGAAGTATCAAAAACACCTAGAACTACCCAATTACAAGTAGAGTGCGTTTTGTCAAAGGATTAGCCAATTTACATAAATGAGTGACATATGTTCTTAACAAGTGAAAACATATATGTCCTAACAATGGGGTTGTCTAATGTCGCGATCATCTCTCTCTAAGAAAACGATATTAGGTTCATCATTCCTTGGCATCTTCACTGGAGGGAGTCGTGAATGGACACTATTTATTTCTTTCTCATAGGCTTTTTTCTGGGACTTCAACGTTTTGCTTGCCATCAATCCTCTTGAGATCGTCTTTATCTTTCCTGCAAGAGGTTT